>VYZW01047364.1:12435-45624 GCA_013401315.1 Balaeniceps rex
CGCACCCCGGGCAGGTATCGCCGGGAGGGGGTGAAGGGATGGGATGGTGCCAGCCCTGCGAGGCGCGGCCGCCGCCAGGGGGAGGCCGGGGCCCGCCGGGAGCGGGGCCTCTGCCACCGCCCCTTCGCCGCTGCTGCCTCGCCCCTCGCTGCCGCCGCCTCGCCCCTTCGCCGCCGCCTCGCCCCCTCCGCGTCACCCCTCACGCACCTACCCTGCGTCCCTGCTGCCCCCTGCCTGCGCCCGGCCCTCGCCCGCCGCCCTGCGAGCTCCGCCGGCCACCGCCGAATGGTGAGGGTGTGCACGGAGAAGTGGGGGCCTCTCCTGTCCCCACACGCCGCTGGGCCTTTCCTGGTCAATATTTCAGAATACGGGTGGTTTTAAACCGTCTGACTGGTAGTGCACACGCAGGTGGGCGTCTCTAGCGGCGCTGGGGGCAGGGATGAGGCAGTATTAAAGAAATCCACTCATCTGTGATCCCCCCCCACCTTTATAATCCACTATGTGAAAAGTCATAAAATTGTAGGGTGACACATACTTTGGCGAGGCCACAGTATTGCCCTTGCTCCCCGGAGTTTGTATTTCTTCGATGAGTGTGGTGGGCCCATCTGCTGTAAGGTGGAGAGTCACTACAGCTGTAAGGGTGCAGAGGCAGAGCCGTCAACTCCTCTGGCGCAGCGGGGTTGAGTGAATGTGGTTGCTCGCCCTCCTGACTGTCAGCTGTGAACAGGTGTGGATAGTGGCTGGAGACAGTGGGAAGTGGGAGAGGAACTTAGACCAGGAGGCACATGGGCAGGCAGCCACATGAAGACCATAGGCCACGACTGTCCTGATCATGGCTTTGGAAGGAAAGAAATGAAGGAAAGGGAAAGCTACCAGTGTCTTTTAGGAAGAGGCTGCATAAATCTCGAAGGATGTTGCAGGAAGATGTCAATATGAAGTACTCAAAGAAGGAAATAATTCTGAGCATGACATTGCCTTTACTATAATGCACTTACTGTTGGGGCATATTGTGTCTGAACTGTCGTCCATTCCAGGTCTAACTCCAGTAATCGGTCGGTGCTTCAAACATTAAAAAACATGAGCCAAGCCTAGAACAAAATTGGTTGAAAGATCATGTCTTAAAAAAAATGCACTTCTTGTTCATTGCATCTTTCTTCTGTTTTCTACACCTTTCAGATATACCGGGGGTACATCTGCCATTTTTCTCCGGAATCTGGAAGTGAAATTTAATTATTAGGTAGCAATGTAACTTCAGAGGTGGGGAGATCATGAAGAATACAATGTTCTGAGTACCATGAAAGCTGACAGCATTGTAATTTTGCTTCAGATGATCTGGGCTTGATATCTCAAAAGCTACATATATGAAATAGCCAAAGCAATACTGTTGTGAGCACAGAGTTTTGTATAGGTAAGCTCCATACAGCTTCCAGATATCACAATTCCCTGACAATAGTGTCTATCCAGCGTTGAATTTTTGGGAAAAAAAATCAAACATAATTCCTTCAGTTGGTTCTGTAAAAGTGGAAAAATGTTCTCTTACTGTGAAAAGAAATAAAATAGAATGAAAGGACTTTTATGTATTAGGCATGAAGCAAAGCACTATAATCCTCTTCATGTGCCCTTGCTACATTTTGTTGCATCATTTTCTTTCAAAAGATGTGAACGATATGCCACTTGATTGCGTCAGTCTCTGCCCACTATCAGACAAAGCATCTGAAAGGTTCAAGGGCTTTTGCAACAGAGAGAGTTTGAAGTCAAAGACAAGCAATAATATCTTCCTAGAAAATCGTAGATAAAAAAAAGAGGTTTCTGTATTGTAATGGATGCCTGTAACTTTTGCTTCATTTTTGCAGTGCTCTTCTTTCATTTTCATCACCATTTTTCTTCCTCCAAGGATGCAGAAAGATGTCTTCCTCAGTAAACAGCAAACACGAGAATTTGCTGCTTATCCTCCCTGCGCATGTTGATGTGATTGTAAGCTGCACAGTCTACTGAGCCCATTGACACTAATTAAGTCTGGAGTTGGTCACTGTTAATGTTTTAACATTTGCTTCTGCATTACCTTGCTGTGATTTTTATTAGATGTTTTAATAATTTTCTTTACTTTACATGAATCTGTTCAAATTTCCATTTTTCTTACGTGGTTGCTTAAACAACCCATAAAGGTTTTCCTTATGCTTGAGTGCATTCTGTACCAATCCTGTTCAAGAAAAAATGTGTTCCTCTTTATGTGGTCTAGAAACCATACTAGCTGAAGTGATGGTTGTAAAAAGTGTTTTTTTTTGTTTTGACCAGTGCATGCAAGACACTTACAGGGACACCACTGTAATCACATTTATGTAGGTACACCAAGAAATAAAATAGGGGAAGGGGTTTAAGGTGCAAGAACAGTTTCCCAGAAATAATTTAGTGCTTTCATGGCTGATGAAAATAAGGAGTTGTTTTTCTTGCTGAAATCTTTTCAGGAGTTTTTCAGGAATTTTCTTTAAACACAAAGTAAAATGTAGGTGGTGTTAGAGTGTTGCTACCAGGGCTTTTGTAAAATGAAAATAATTCAGTTTTGTCTAAAAAACTCCAAATATATAAAAATTTGGTTATATACTGTGCTGACTAATTTGTAAAGGTCCAGGTTTAACCACTTGGTGCTGTATCAGAGGCAAAATAATAGGTCCTAGAGTGAGTAGTGGGATGTCTTAGTCTTTGTTTTCCCTTAATTTTCCTGTTTCATTTAGCTGACAGTTTTGTACAATTTTTACAACTGTATTTGACTTTAAAACATAGGTTTGCTTGAGGAGCAAAGTTATTGAAAAGGAGAGGTGAAAAGCAAATGGTAATTGGGCTAATGGCTAGATAGAAAGTAAATAGAATTTTCTACCATCTATTAGAATTTACTAATATCTATTTCACTCTTACTTAGACTAGTCTGTATCACATGAAAGAATTATTGAACACCTGACTAGTCAATGGGACACCACATTCCTGTTGCAGTATCTTCATCTTATTCTGTTTTCTTAATGTCTTAATCTTGTTTGCTTCAGAAATACTGTCTTATGTTTCGTACAAGGGGAGCCTAGTTCTGCTTCATTCTCTTAACATTACCCCAGTGTATACTGTTTTTATTAATAGGTGTGATTAATTTAGTAAGAAAGGTCTGATTAATTTTACTAAACAGAATCAATAGCTACATGAGAATTTGTTAAAGACATGGATTTATATCAGAACTGTAAAAAGTGCTAGGATCTACCTAGAAAGGAGGTGGCAGTAGATGTTGCAGTAGCAGGGAGATTTCTGCAGTGATTGAGATTGCTACTGATGGTGACTCATAGCACTTGACTGGAATTTGTAATGTACTTTGTGTTCTGTTTTGTAAAAAGCTCAGGCTGAGCAGGAGGGAGGAAGGCTAGCTGTTCATCCGCTGCTGATGGTTGTCCTCTGGCTTAGCAGAAACCTTCTGGCTGGAAGGAGAGATGGTCTGAGAGAAGCTGACATTGGTCTCATCCTACAGACTTAATACTATGTTTTCATGTAGGTTAAAATGGAATTTTAATGCATTAGGAATATGCTAAGGACACATCAGGAAAGAGCTGGATGGCTAAAGAAGTGGTGTAAAAGACTGGGATGAAATTCAAGGTTACAGAGTGATTAAGTACTTTGAGACTAATAAGCCAAACTAGAAACTGACGTTATCAGTTAGAAGCAATTGAAGAAGAGAAGAACCTTGGAATACCCACAAATCATAGGAGGACTATGAGCTGCCAATACAGTACAGCTGTTAAAAAAATCAAATTAAGTCCTCAGATATATCAGATCAGGTATTTCCAGTCAAACAGGGAAATGTTAGTGCCATTGCAAAAGACTGTATCTGAGGCTTGTTCAATTTGGGTTAGTCATGTTCAAGAAATTGAATTCTAGCTGGGACAAGTTAGATCTTGCACCACCAGAATGATCAGGAAAATGGAGATGAAATGTAAAATGACTTTGATTTGTTTGATATCTAGTGTTAAGACCTGGAGGATGGGCAAGCAGGAAGGGAAAAAGAGGAAAGAACTGCTTAAAATAAAGGAACATGTTGCCACACACAAACAAATGCTTATAATCTGTCTATATATTAAATACAGAGTTGAAATTTAGAAGGTAAGTATCAAGTGGTGACGTTCTTTAATAGCTTTCTGATCAAAATAATGAGGGTGAATAACCTATATGATTTAGGTTTAGAAAAAGGATTATATGATGTGGTTTCCATAGTAGTGAAAATGATTGGATTCTTAAGAGATTTTAAAGTTTATATAATAAGGAATAGAGGACTAGATATTTAAATGATGTGAAATAAAGACAATTCCAAATCCAGTTTTTAATTACATTGCACGGCTTACAATACTTTGGAAAAAATAGAATTAGTTAAGGTCAGAGTGTCACCCTCAGTGTGAATATTCATATTCCGCCACTCTAAATCAGCACATCCTACTCTACTCTACAAGAGGGTAGTGGCTAAACATAGCTAAGTAATAAAGCATTTTTCTCTTAGACCCTTGTGTTTTAATGTACCACTAGCTAGGTGTACTAAGAGGTATGGTAAATTAGGAGTATATTAGGAGTTATATGGTTTGGTGAGGGCTGCCTAGATCTACCACAAGCAAAGCAAAATAAAACTCTAGTCTCTTGGTCTGCTGGATGTGGCTGTGACTCTAGGAGACGTAAATCTATCTAAATAATGCTAATGTGTGCTATGTTATCTTGCAGGATTTCTGTCACAGATTTAGGCTGTCATATGAGATGCCATACCCAGATTTATTAACAGTTGTTCAGTATATGATCATTGGAAAGGACAGTGTACATTATTGTCAGTTTTATAACTGGAGAGGAACCCAAATTCTACATGCTAAATACGTATAATAATGAACAAAAGCTTGGGTCCTCCAATTTAGACAGCTAACTTCTGTTTCAGTGCCTAGGTTGCAATGATTTATATGCTACATGCCTAAATATCCAGACCTAAAACACACAGCCTAAGATTCCCTCATCTCCTCACTGCATGACACTCTTGGATCAAGAGATGGACACAAGTGTCTTACTTTTGCATTTTTAATTTGCTAGTTTAGATTTTGCAATATACTTTCATGTTTTAAACATATGCTAGAAACCTCTCAAATTTATTTTTAAGTAACTCAGGAATAACAATGAAAACCACAGTCCATATGACAATTATGTATATTTGTCTTAACCACTTCTTGTATTTGATGGTTGATTCTTGATTCAAACAGCATAAAAAATGAGGCATATGGTATTATGCTACCTGGGAGGAGAAGGCATGTCTGTTTTATTTGAATCTTTTAGCTATACCTCAGAGCAACTGATTTGAGACATACTATATTTCATGTTCTTTTTATCTCCATACAATTATATATTCCAGGAACAAATTCACATTTGCAGGCTCTCCTTAAATAACTATTTAGGCTATTTTCATTCTCTATTTAATTTATTTAGTTTAAGAAGTACTATAAAAAAATTTGCTGTCAACAATATTGCGAATGCATTAATTTATTATGACAATTACAATATGCAAGAAATACATCATAATTTACATTGTTTTTTTTTGATCTGCTGAAAATTGCATATAAAGTGTATTTTTAATAGAGAAAAAAGAAACTAGATGTCCTGAACTTTATATTGCAGAATTCTTGTTTCTTGACTGTTTTTAAAAGGATGACATTACTTAAAGATACTTAATGAAATGAATATAGAGAAAGGATATTAATTACATGGGGCAAAGATCTTGTACCCTTCTTTGTTTTCTCTCTCCTTTACCCACCATTCTTACCTCANATTTAACCAGAGTAGAGAGAGTTCAATGCTAAGCTCTTTCCAAAATTTTCTTTGAAGTGAAGAGGAGTTTCCCCTTTAGAAGATCCGATCAGTAGACTCATGCCAATTTTTTCAGCCAGGTATTCGTTATGCTGCAGAATAAGAGGTCAAGAACATTGGTGGATAAAATGTTGAAGAGAGGAAGTCTGACATGCTAAGNTCTTTCATTTAATTTAAGACTAAATAACTGATCAATAAGAGCCTTTGAAATTCCTGGTTTCCAGCCCTTCATATTCCTCTACAAGTAGAGGCATTGTCAATACAGAACTCAGTAGATGGATCTTCTTCTTGACAAGTATGGCACAAGAATGGGACTTTTTTTTTGTTTTGTTGCAGATTCCCAAGCAACATTTATTTTCTTAATTTCATAAGATGTAAATCATACAAAGTTATTAAAAAATAAAATAAATAGANTGCAGAATAAGAGGTCAAGAACATTGGTGGATAAAATGTTGAAGAGAGGAAGTCTGACATGCTAAGCAGTTGTTTTGCTGAAGGTGCCAAACAGGATGTTAGAAGTTAAGAGGCTGATAATAAAGTGTACGTTTGACCTAAATGGAGTCACTGACTTTTAGTTCTTTTGTGCCATTGGATGGTAAATAGTGCAAAGATAACAGGAACTTTTTAGCTGATACAGATTTATGCTATATCGGGATTATTATGTGGGTTTAGAACTTTATAATACAGCTGGAAATGTTGTAAAGGATTTTACAGATCTTGCTCTGCAAATTTGGGAATTAAAAAAAACACACAGGAAATTTCTACTCAGACCCAACATCTGTTTTTTGGTGAGATCCCGTTTTTGACTTGTCCCACCTCCACCTCCTTCAAAGCCTACATATGGGCACAGTGATGTTCATTTCCTCTCTTGCCAGCTCAAGGAAAAAGATTAATTTCAGACACCCCATGTGTCAAATCATCGTTTTAAAATTCATACATCTTGAGATCATTCTTCTTAATTCATTTTCTCATTGCCTTGGCTGAGAGTGAAGATAAGTGACTTGCCTAAGATCAACTAGATCCAAATTTAATTCCTGTGGAAATAAATGGGAATATTATCTTTGTCTCAGGTTTTAATAAGGATTTTATTTACAATTTGTGGATCTTCTAGTTGGGTAAGGAAATCTCACAAGTGCCTTACAAGACTACTGCAAGACTTACCAGTTGGTCAGACATAGAAGTTTTTGTAAAGCAAAATATTTACTGCTCCTAATTAATGAAATTTTGTATCTTTGAACTGTCTGATGAGGTGACTAATAAATAGTAGTAACAGTCATCTCTATAGTGGCTTGGATCACAAGTTAGGTTCTTTTCGCTTAGACTTGGCTTAAAGGTGGAATGCTGGGTACCTAGCATGAAGTTACACTTATTTTCTCTCAGTTTTAATGATAGGACCTTTTTTTGGTGTTTCAGAGGAAAAAGGTAGCTCCGATTCTTGCAGCATCTGGCTTGGGAGATTTACTTGTTTATGAAAGTGTGTATTTGAATTTCAGTTTCTGTGTGAATATCACACAATGAGAAGCTGGTGCAGTGTAGGCACAGTCCAGAGATAAAGCTGAAATGAGTTCTTGTCACCCTCTGCTCTTTCACAACATAAATATTTGAGATGCTTAACCAAGGTGATGATTCTCTGAAATTTTAGGAATTGAAGGTTATTGAGATCCTTTGATGTGTCATATGTGGAAGGAGTAATGTTTAAAGAAACTGTGGGGGACTTCAGAAAAGTAGTTATTTAGTACTTCAGGCTGTGTTGAATTCTCTTCTATTGTTTAGCGCTCTCATTCATTTAACAAAGGTGAAATATTTTCTTTAGCATTCTTCTTTTCCCCCAAATGTATATTTAAAAAGATAGATGAAGTATGAAAGAGAAATGTGTATTAAAGATGGTGTGTGGTATTGTCAACTTGCTGGGGAATGTGTACCACCTTACAACGTGTGCCAATGCACATCATAATGCATATGTGGACCTTGACACACAGGGTAATGAAGTACTATGCACTCAGTAAGGCTCATCAATTAACTGAACCTCAGAAAATACTGGAACAGAAAAATATCAATTTTAAGAATGGGAATAAAAAGCTATCAGGCACGAATTTATAGGAAAAGGTTCTCTCTGGCTATCTAATCCATCTTCTGTCACATAGAAAAACTCATCAGGATATTGAAACTCCAAGAAAAGTTGCTTTATTGGCTGATCTGGAATTTCTGAGATAAGAGCATGTAATATGAGGCCTGTAGCTCCATGATCAAAATCAGGCTTTCATACTGTGCTAAATACCAGCAAAGCTAATTCGCATTTTTGCTTTTCAGCAAAAGGGAAATATTTTATTACTGCTGTATTAATGTACACTTGTGTAGCCCTTTTGGGGCAGAAATGTCAAAATGGTGCGCACACTTTAAAACTAAGTAGTGCAGTGGAGATAAAAGTTTTTTCTATTTTGTAATATGTTGATAGTGACATAAGTTGTAATGAATAATAAAGAGTTTATTAAATATGTGATTATGAATCAGATACTGACTTCATTTTTCTGACTATCTGGTCTTAATCAATATCTCACTCCAAAGGAATCAGAAACCTGATAAATGCATGATTTGCATATCAGGAAAATACTCTCAGGGATAGTTTTAAGGGTTGCTTTTCAATCTTAAGCTATTAGAGTTGGGAGTAATCGGCTCATGATTTTTCAGACTTTTACTGGGTTGGACATAATAATTGATGGTGAAGATTTCGATCATAGTTTGGGACAAAATTCTAATGTTGCAAAAGATGAAGAAGATGCTGCAGTTGATAAGAAGGAAATTATACTTACTATCAGAATGTTGTTGTAGCTGATATTTTTAGATAATTCCCTTATTAAATGGAGATTTATTTTATGGTTTGGTGTAAATGAATGAAAGTTACTCCAATTGTTAATATTACATTTGAATTTTTTATTTGGATTAAATATGAGAGTGATTCTCAACAGCTCTTGGGATAAAAAACCAGATTTATTACACCCAAAAACTGCTAAAAGGTGCATTGGTAAAAAACTCTGCTGGGTAGACATTTCTTCTTTGTTTGGCTGGTTTTTTGTCCACAGATGTTAGCTGTTTTGTATGGGTATAAAGGTGTTAGTTTATGAGTTTCTTGGAGAAAAAAGTTTAAAGGCTTTGAATGCATGAGATGTGTGGACTGAAGCGCCATTGGTGGAATGAAGGTGAAACCCATAGGGAAATAATTCAACAGCAGCATCTGGAAAGGAACTGTATGTGGCTTTAGGGTTTACTTTTAATGCAAGTAGTTAAGATGAGATTAAATATAGGTGTTAGTATGTGAGAAATGGGGGAACAAGGTAAGTGATGAAGGTATATCATGTGGAATACTGGGATTAGGAAAAAGATTTAACAGAATCCACAGCTGATCACAGCTGAATTTTTAAAAGCCTGGAAACATAACTTGAATTGAACTATATGTTGGCTTCGTACAAAGCAAAACAGCTTACATGAAGAATTTATGGGGGAAAGAGAAAAGAGACGATAGGCAAGTTCCTTGGCCCTGTCGTGTCTCACTTTTGCGTGAATGGTATGAAGAAGTTAAGCTACTAAGCCAGCTGCCTGTTGGCTATACAGAAAGGAATCAACTGGTGATTGAGAATTTTCTCGTGTCCCTGCTGTTTTTTGATATTTAGGACTTGATTCAATTACCTGAGCACAGTTGTCTGGTGCCATGTGAGATGCCCTAAAGTAGCTGAGATGGCTTATAGGGTCGACAGATATCAGACAGGATTTATGGGAGACCTGTGCCCTCTAGCACGATAGCTGGCAGTCAGGTGGGATGCATCTCAAATGTACTAGGTGCCTATAACTGGCTGTCTGACTTGTGCCCTTACTACTCGGCTGAGTTGTTTCATATGCTTTTGGCCGTTGCTGACAGTGCTGAGAAGTGGCTTGATTCAGTCAGCCACGCTTCATTGCTGATGCCATTTAAGACACTATAATATCCTACTTTACCTCCAGCTGCCAAAAAAGGCACAGGTCCTGTGTCCTACATGTTGTGTTTAGGAAACCTTAAGACATTACATGTGAATATATAAGTTGACTGTACTGGGATACCTAGCACACCTGTAGACATAAATGTGTACATACCTAAGTTCAGGTGTCTTGAAGTCCAATTGAATCCTGCCATTAAGAACATTTCAGGACATTTTGAGCTTAGTGAGTGGTATGGATGGGTTGCCATTTAGTCCCTAAGTATTATTATCTATCATCAGAGTTTAGAACAATCCTTTCGTCAAGATTACGTGTCACAGTAAAATGAAAGTACTGCTAATGATAATACTATTAGATATTTTTTAGTTATTTTGCGCTTAGTTAACACCAACCCACTGGTCTTATTACCAGTTCTACAACAACGCACATTTCTTTCTCACCTGTTGTACAACTTATTATCCAGAATATGGAGGCTGACAAAACTCTTCCTAAATGTGCAAAGTCTAGAAGTGGACGGAATAAAAAATTAGGAAATCTCATGATTCATTTTGCCATGACAACGCTTAATCTTCTCAAATAGTCTGAAGTGATATGATTCCATTTTGGTTTTGTCTTTGTTGTAGTTTCTCCAGTACCAGTCCTTTTTTTTTTGCTTGTTCCATTCCACTGTTTTCAGGTTTGCATGATTAGAACATGTTAAAATCTTATTACATTACAATTTAATGTAATAAATTGGAAATTTAACCAGTTCAGCAGAAGCTGTGACATATAATTATAATATGAGTACTTTTTAATAAGCTCATAAAAACTGATAACATTTATTAAATGTTTATTTTAAAAATAAGGCATTATATCTGCCTTTTTTCTAAATTTCATATAAGGAAAATTTTCAATAGCTTTAATTATTATCAGTTAAATGGGCAGAAAATTATATTCTTTAAATATGCTCACATTTGACTGATTTGACTGTGAAACTGGAACATTGTTATAACTTCAAGAATGGTGTAGCATTCAAGATACCATAATTTCCTTCCTACTATTGGGAAATTATTATGGTAACAGTTTGCAGATGTTATTTTTCTAAAGAGCTTTATAAATTTTAAGTTCTCCTGAAGGATGAGTTGCCAACAGTGGCTAAATAAATAACCATTAAACTACTGTCATTTTTATCAGTGTCTTTTGGGAAGAGAGGTATGGAAAACATAGTGGTGGGCCAGCTGTACTTGAATTAAAGATTTCCTTGATCTTTTAGGCACTGCCTTTGGACACAGAAGGTGATTTTGATGACAATAATAATTGAGAATAGTTGATTTACTTCCAGCTTTTTACTTGAGTTCTTAAAGATCTATGCATAACTCACTTTTATTGACAATGAGGTATTTAAAGAGACTTATCTGATAGGGTGGATGGGCTGGCTTGTCAATGTATTCGTTTCCCCCCCCCCATTGATATCCCAAAGCATTGTAAAGGGCAAATTACTTTCACATGTTGGTCTTGTAAGGATGATCATGCCTCTGCTTTTTCAATGTGTGTGGAAAAACACCACTCTTTCTGCCTTCTAGAATTCTGTCTTCAGTCTTGCCTGTAAAACGCCATACACACCATAATACTCTTACCATAAATAATAGTAAAGGAAAGTGTGGGAGGTTTTGGCTCCAGTGTCATCAGTATGCTGTTGATCTCAGTTCTCTGTATCCTTTTCATCCAGCCCAGATGGCAGAGTATAATTGCTTTTCCAGGCTTTGACCGAGATAGGGATATGGATGAAAGTGAGTTGGCTGCAAATCAACTTGGTTAATGCAGAAATGCTGCTTGTTAGCCAAGGGAAGCATTTAGGGAAATAGAAAAAGGTAATGTATACACCATGTCCTGAAAATACATTTGTAATTTTTGCTAAAGTGACTGGCTGTATTGGTCTCTTACTAACAACAGAGACCTCTAGTACCATTTATTATTAATGATTCCATTGTAACACAGATCTAACTGTGGTTGTCCATGCCTCTGCTACCTCCTGACTAGTAATACGTTCCCTTCATCAATTTTTTGCAAGTTATCCAAAATTATCTGTGTCTACAGCACGTGTCTGCTTTTAGATTGCATGAACTGTTAGCTGTAATTGACACTTGTATTCAAACCTCTGCCACTCCACACGCTCTACATTTGTTGAGAATAGCAACAACTGGTTTTTAGAAGATGGCAAGTCGTCAGTGATAATTCAGAAAGTTCAGACTCATCAAGGAGACTGTTGTTTGACAGATTTGGTCTATTTTTTTGTTCTGTCAGGTTATGAATGATTTTATGTAAAATACAGACATGAATATTAAAGAAGGGATTTCTTTGTTTTCAAAGATGTGAACAGTCTTTGGGCTTGATTTTATCCTTCTGAGTATTTGTCCTGTAATGCTGCTACTTTTTTTCAGAGCATCCAACATCATGGCAGAGAATTGGACATGGTTTGCAGTTGCTCTTAGAACTAGCTGCTCCATTTGTTAGATGTTCAATCCCCAGTTCCTGAGATTTCCTTTCTGAAGGGCTGTCAGAACAGCAGTTTCAGTAGCCTGCATCTGTCTGTGGAATTTTCTGATCTGCTGGAGCTCTCATTCAGCAAATTTTAAGCCATGACCACCAGCCAGAAATGTTTGCGTGACCCTCTACTGACATGTAATAAGTTACTGTCCTTGGCAGTATAGTTAGAATGTAGCATGGACTGTCATGATTTTGATGATCACAATTTAAAATGAGTAACTTTATGCAATTCAAGTGTTCACATTTCTTACCTTTGCTTACTAAAGGGAAAGGCTTCTAGGGGTCTGTAGCTATTTTCACATCATAATAATTTTGATACATATTTTCCAGTATACTTTCACTGGCTTTGTTTAAATTGAGATATCAAAATATTTGAAGAACAATGGGATTCAAAACCAATAAAATATGTAAATTAATAATAAATCTAGAATGTTGATATTTATATGCCTATATTTCCCCTAAGTATTTGTTTCTAATATTTGAAATAATGCTAGTAATTTTATTTTATGTAATAATGTGTTGTGGTTTAACCCCAGTTGACAACTAAACACCACACAGCCGCTCGCTCACCCTCCCCGCCCCTCCCAGTGGGATGGGGAAGAGAATTGGGAAAAAAAAAGTAAAACCTGTGGGTTGAGATAAAGGCAGTTTAATAAGACAGCAGAGGAAGAGAAAAATAATAATAATAATAATAATAATAATAATGATAAAAGAATATACAAAACAAGTGATGCACTAACTAGCAACAACTAAAACATCAGGGTTGTCAGCATTATTCTCGTACTAAATCCAAAACACAACACTACGCCAGCTACTAGGAAGAAAATTAACTCTATCCCAGCTGAAACTAGGATAATGATATTATGTATGTTTTTTCATGAATGTTTATATTTCAAATAGGTGGGCTTAATAGATTTTGCTCTTTACCATTATGTAAGGTGGGAAATACAGCTTTTATTCATGTTCTATCCAGCATAGCCATTACTGTGTACCTGAGATATAACCACTGGTTAAGTTGTGTTCTGTCATTTCACTGTATCTGTGCTTCACACAATTTTGGAAAGCAATATATGAAAAGTTACAAAGCAAGGACTTAATCAGAACCGAAGCTAAAGAATATAGGCTAGCAATTCCTGGTTTTATGTACTGCTACTGGGAAAAACACGTGCCCAGTGTAGTAGTTCAGTGTAGCTCTTCAATCTTGGAGGAAATACTGTTAAATTTTGTGTTCTCTTCAAATAATGGAGAGTTCAAGAAGGAAATCTAGTTTATGAAGAAACTGAGAAGGTCATAAAGAAATACCGGATAATATTGTTGCCAGTTCAGTATGGTAACCCATGTAATTTGTTTGACTAAGAGTAGTAGTTTCAGAATGCATTCCAAACCCACAACACAGTAAAAAAACAATGAGGAATCTTTAAGCCTGTTTATTACTTCTGAACTCGGCACTTCCTCACGAAAGGGAAAAATCAGGAATAGTCTAAGAATGAAAGTCAGTTTAGTCTTTGATGTGATATGAAAAGTACAACAGAAGACAACTTTCACCTTCTCATGTATTTAAAAATGTATTAATAAATTATTAGAACTTATTCTTATGCTTTTAAAATAAAAGTGAAAGTAGACACCTCCAAACAGTATTCAAATACATCACTACCCTTTCAATTCAGCAAAATGGAAAGAGCCAGGGTTTCAGTTTATGAACTACGAATACACATTCATAGTTCAAGCCAAGTTCACCTGAATTGGTTATACGAGGCAAATTATGTGTTGGAGGCAGCCACAGGTTTTGTTTGCATCTCTGAGCGGCTAAGCACATCCACTGTAAGCACAAGGGTAAACTGCAAATCATAGAAAACAATATTCAACAGGTGTTTTACACAAAGTATGCGAGAGTTGACCTCTTCTGATCTAGTATAAAGGAAAATAGTCTGAAAACTGAGAAATTCCTTCTCTTATTCCCTCTGTTAGACTCCTGCAGACAGAGATTATGTTGATTTATTAACTCTGTAGGTCTTTTGGAAAATGTGCTATTTTGTGTTTGGCCTGAAAGAAATGTCCTTTCATATAGAAAGGATTTGCTTATTTGATTTGCTACATCTTGTTACATTTTGCTAAGACCTGGGAGATACTGTGCTGTGAAATCAGTTTGCACGCTTAGTACCCCTCCGGTGATTCTCTGTGCAGTAAGTGATTTAGCACAACTGCGTATCATGCCACAGTTTTCTATAAGTGGAGTTGTATTTGTGTATCAGACAGAGCTCTTTCACCGTTAGTTGGATTTTGGTGTATTTTTTCATGTCAAACCCTTGTTTGTTGCTTGAACAAGCCATTTTCCTTTGGGATTACTCTCATAGCATCTGATAACTTTAGCTTCCCCTGGGTAAGGAGATGGTGCAGCAGGATCAGAGAGAGTTGATGTACAAAGCATTAACTTTCAGATGTAGTTTATGACTGCTGCTGCTCTAATCTGGAACATGTGATATTACTGGCCTCCGTCAACAAAGCGTCTACTTACAGTGTTAGCCATTAACAACTACTGCACTTTCTTTTTAGATACAACTGCTAGAAAGGGGCAAAGAAAGGGAGAAATAGACTGCATTCTACTCCCAGCATATATGACCTGGGGTAAAGAAATGCTCAGGGAGTATATATCTGAACTGGATGTCAGGGAGCAAGGATCAGATATTGCAATGAACTCTAGAATGAGAAATTTCTCTCAGTTTGATTGTCAGGGAGCAACAAGGGCCAGGAGCTCCTTAAGGGAGGGGAGCTGAGGATGGTAACAGGGCTGGCAGGTCACCAGCCAGGGCCCAGTCCCACAGTAGCTAAGTGAGGTGAGCAGGGTAGGCCTAGAGATGGTAGCTGGGTTCAAGCAAGAGTCCAGGTCATCGGGCAAGTTTGTGGCCGTAAGGGAGGTCCAAGGTTAGAGCTGGGAGTGCCGGTCAGTGAGTCAGGATCAGGATTTGGTCCAGTGGTGGTAATCAGGGTTGGCCACGCAGCCCAGTGACCATCAGGCAGGTCCATAGTGATGAGAGAGGTCCAAGGTCAAACTGGAAAGTCAGTCCATGTGTCAAGGTCTGGATCAACGTGAATGCTCTGTTTACAGAGGAGTTACGGGAAAACAAGGAGGCAAGAATTCAGTTGATCTGAATTGCTTCTAATACGTAGCTTAGGCAGAAGAATAAAAATCACGATGGTTGCTCTAAAGAGATGCTCTGAAACAGGGATTAGAATCCTATTCTTTGGACTGATGCTGCTTAAATATCCATGTGCTACGTGTTGCCTTTCATATACCTGGAAAATTGTTGATGTGGAAGGTAGCAGCAGCTGAGGGTATATTACGGATTTAAATGATCTACTACAAGGAGTAATGTTACTTCCTCTCTCCAATGTTTTTGTCTGTATTCCAGTTTTTCAGTGAGGAGGAGCTGAGAGGCAAAGATGAAAGGCAGCAGCGGGATGGATTGGGAATCACATCAGCAAGGAAGGGTGAAAACTTAATTTAGAATGATAAAAAGAATACATCACCTACTGAGCTCTTGGAGGAACTCAAAAGAAGTTCCTCCGATTTCTCTTGATAACTTGTTAGATGCTATATAGTTCATTTGAGGCAGATGTCTTCTTGGGATTAAGACATCTGAATTAAGACATAAGTAGGTGTCTACAGCAGCTGAAGTTCCTGTGATAGCCAGTGCAGACCTAGGACAGGACTCAGTTGCCTAAACATAGGTGCCTAGTGCCATTTGAAACACCGAGGATATATGAGACATCCTTAAGAGGTAGGCATATCCTGTACATTGTAAAATGCACAAGAGACCTATTTCCTTCTGGAGTGGCATTCAGTCCGCAAGCAGTTATACAAACCTGGTGATTGAGATCATCAGCCACTAGGACTTAGGATGACCTGAATTATTCTTTGTCTCCATCAGCCACATTCAATAAAGCTCCTTCAGCTGCAATGGGAATTTAGACATCTAGCATGGGGGGAACCATTTAGAAGCTCAGTTCAGTTGCCTAACAGATGTGTCTATAGTGCCATTTAAGATGTGCTGCAGTGTATAGACATCTTGATAGGTTTGAAATGAGACCTAGAGTAAATGGGCAAAGTGGGACCCGTGCCCTTCCTGAGCAGCACTTGGAGGGCAGAACTCTTAAGTCATCCAGAATGACTCCAGGTACATATGTTTAGACAGCAGGAATGAGCTGAGGTTTCTTAACCTTGAGCAGAATACCACTCTTAAGCCTTATCTTCTGTAGCTTTGGAAGACCTATTCTAAAAGACTTCCAAAAGGAACAGTAATATATAGATGGTATTTTGCTTTTTAAAATTTGTGACTGTATGTCCATGAGTAGTGTAGTTAAGAGTGTGACTTGAATTTTCTAGTTGTGTGTAAGAATATTATTCTTAACACAGCAACATTTTTTACAGTCTCTGGAGCATTCCCTATTAATGTCATTTGTTACCTTTTGAACTGTCAGTTCATCAGAATTCTGCTCACTTGATAGAATTCTTTTTACGAAATACTAATTTCTAATTTCTAAATAAAAATCATAGTTTTTTCTTATTGCTAGTTAATTTTATTTGCACTTTATGACCTTTGTCTTTACCATTAAAGTCCTCTTTGTAAACAGGATTAGATCAAACATCTGGCCACTCTAGCAGCATAAGCATTTACAGTTTAGTTGAATTCTGCTGTGTTTAAAATCATATTTCTTCTGTCTTCATATGAATTAACTTGTATTTTATTGCAAACAGCCCTACAACAATTTAATAAGTGTACTAGCAGATTATATTAGAATTTAATGATTAATGGAAATGACAGTAGAAATGTTAGAGCTATTACTTTACAATCCCTACAGTGAATTCTCAGTTCAGATAATCTCCTGGTATATGTAAATCACTACTCTTTCATGAGCTCACACAGCCCCCTAATAACAGTTGTAAGTACATTCAAATTAAATTCGAAGAGGTGGGCTAAAGCAATACCTGTAGGTTTAATCCCCAGTATAAGAGAGATGTAGACATACTGGACCAGATCCAGCAAAGGGTCATGAAGATGGCTAATGGATTGGAGCCTCTGTCATATGAGGAGAGGCTGAGAGAGCTGAGGGTGTTTAGCCTGGAGAAAAGGAAGCTCAAGGGAATCTTATCAATGTGTACAAATACCTAGTGGCATGAGTAAAGAAGAAAAAGTCATTGACAGGACAAGAGGCAATGGGCACGAACTTAAGTACAATAAATTCCATTTAAAGATCAGAAAAATCTTTTTTACTGTGAGGGTGGTCAACACTGGAACAGATTGCCCAGGAGTCTCCATCCTTTGAGATAATCAAGACCCAACTGAACATGGTTCTGGGTAACGTGCTTTAGTTGACCCTGCTCTGAGTGGGGGTGGTTGAACCAGATGATCTCCAGAGGTCCCTTCTGACCTCAACAATTATTTGGTTTATTCCAGATAACTCTGCATTTAACTAATTTCATTCTGTAATGATGTACTTGCATTTTGTATTTTGCTCTCCTATGGATGATCACCAGTTGATTGAATTCTTTTTTGAAGTAGGAAGTCCAAAACTAGACACAGTATTTCTACTCATTAAGTGGCAGGCTACTGTTTTACCTACAACATCCCTGTTTATAGCCTAGGATTAGATTTGCCATTTCATTTTCTTCTTTTTTTTTCTTGAGAGCATGATGTTATTGACTCATATTCAGTTTGTTATTTGTTTTACTATCCCAGTTCTTTTCTATAGAACTGTTTAGTCAGGCACTATCTTCTATTTTAGAAAAATCTTTTCTCGGGGGTTAAAATAGAGAAATAAGCATGATAGAATTTGTAAAGAACAACATGCAAAAATTCTTTTAGTCAGTCAGCATCAGATACAATTAGGATAGTCCTAAGTGTTGTGTTATGTATTACTTTTATTGAAATGCATCATCTTTATTTCTCTAGTATGTCAATGGAATTTTAAATTCCAGTCCTGTTGTGTAAAGCACTTGCAACTGCTTTGTTTGTGGTATTTCTATGTTATCATTCAGGTTATGAATATGCAATGATATCATAAGAAAAAATTACTTAATGAAAGCTTCTCAAGGGCTGATGAGTTTTTTTGCTAATCATGGCCTGCTCCTGGCTACTCTTCTCCCAGGGGTCATGTCAGCAGCATATGTCAGAAGCTGTAGGACGAATACTCAGTTTATCTTTACTGAGTGATATTCATCAGGTGTGTCCCACTGTTTTCTGAATATCTGTGTATGTTATTTATATCCCACAGGTGAATCTTCTCCATTTTCCCCCTAGTTAACTTGGCAATGAATACATTTTATATCGGCCTTCCAGTAGTGTGAACTATATAAACAAGTCTCTGCAATACCACTTCAATCATTATTTGATTATGTACTAAGTTTTTAATTTCTTCCTGTTTATTTCCTCTATGTCTTGTAAAGTTTAGAGACAACTATGTGTTCAGAAGGTTGACCACTGTTTTCTTTGTTCTCCTTCCAGCAATCGTATTATTTATGTCAGAGCCTTCTCCCAGTTTTTGGGCATTTGTCCATGTCACTGCACGTATACATATGGAGTTATGATGCCACCTCCCTGCTGATCCTTGTTTAAAACATCTCTCCTGAATAATTCTTCCTTGTACAAGATGGACCTACTTTGTTCAGTTGTCCTCTGTGCCAGAACACCACCTTGTGGAAAAGGAAAGCAGAGCTTCGTCTTTGCTTGGTTAGAAAGATTAAAAAGACCTGAACCTCCAGATTCTTCTCCCTTACTTTTGGGTCCTTTCAGTTGTTTTTGAGAAGCTCTGGGTAATACTTGCCAGTGCTATTAGTGCCCACAGGAATGGGCTGTGTGGACTAAAAATCAGAAGGCTGAATGAACCTCAGCACCTCTGCTAGAAGTTCTGAAGCAATGACAGAGCTTAAAAAAGTATGTTTACTTTATTTGATTACATTTATGGTTATACTAAGAAGATTATACTGCTCTAATTAAGGTTTACTAGGATTTTCTATAATAAACTTGAATTTTCAGCTATTTATAACTCAGGGAAAATGTTTCCGTACAGAAATTTGGCATTCAGTATCTCAAGCTGAACGGTATGCTTTTCCTTTTTCTATTTTTTAAAAAAAGATTCTTTGGCTGCATTCTGTTTTGAGGGAGGCAATTTTTTGTGGTTTTATATGCTTTTTGTTCTCCTATGGCAAGGCTTGATACATGGAAAAAACAAATTTTCCAGGCTCTTAGTCTTTTATGTCAACTATTTCCTTTTTGATATTTCAAACATTGTACTTCGGTAGTCATTACTTTTTAACGGAGCCACTATATAATTCAATAAGCAGTCACCTCCAAATATCTACCATAACTATGTTTTATGCTTCGTTACATGAAAATACTTCATACAATACAATTCAGTAAATATTTTTTTCTGAAACAAAATTATTTACCTGACATGTTTAGTGTTTAATGTAAGTACTTGTGTATTTATGCAAGGTTCACCTTTTTTGGATTCTCTTAAAACATAAAAACTATTTTTCATTTTTCTATTTATTGCTATTTATATTTTCTATTTATTATCCATAAACTATTTAATGCCATGCTTGAAGGTGTTGAAATTCTCTAAGTTTGTCTCATTGTTCGTTCTGAAAATCCTTCCTTTTACCCAAGGGGATGGTGCAGATTTGGAATCCTCCAGTTAGAGTTCAGGGAACTTGATCCCGCAGTTGAAGAAGTGGTCCTGGTCCTGGTTAAGGTCTAATGCCATCCAGATAGTAAACATAGAAGTGTTAAACTCTGCATAAGTTCCTAAAGACTTCAGTCTGTTCTGTGGATTTGAAGCTTGCCTGGTGAATGCAGATGGCGTTGAGCCTGGCACAGAATGTGACTGGTGGCTCAGGTGACTTCTTCAGCTGTGTTTCAAGTGACATCCAAATATTCTGCAAGTGTGACACTGTGGTCAGAAGACTTCCCAAGAAAGCAGGGAGTCTCTTTTTTCCTCCCGACAACATTGTCAAGTATGTATCTCCAACTTCTTGGAAGAATGTCGTAACAGCTAGTTACTGAGTATTTGTTCATAGGACAGGTGAGATTAAGGTGAAGAGGTACTCCTTTCCTTCTCTGATTCAACTTGGGCCACAGAATGGAAAAACGTTAGAGTCATCTTAGCAGAAGATGATACGTGTACTCATATAGTCTCTGATTTGTTTCTGAGTTTTATTCAGTGATTATGCACTGTAAAATGCATAAATAGTACACAGGGGCCTGAGCCTAAGTATTCTGCCTCCCTTTTACTTGCTTGTTATCTGAGCTTCAGCAATGGAGCACAAGAGAAATTATTAGTGAAGTTGGGGAGAAGGATGATCAGAACGGGATTTGTGAGATGCATAAGAAGCTGGCTGAGGAGGAAATAAGAGATAATGTTGAAAGCAGATTTATTAGACCAGAGAGACATTGCTGGTGGAGTTCCTCATGTCTTTTATGAAGACGTGTTTATTCTATAGCGCTAACTCCAATTTTTTGAAATAATATGTGTTTGTGGTAAAATAAGGTAATCATGTTAGTCCAGATGTTTTCACCAGGAAGTATCAAGGTGGTGAGATCTGCTGATAACAGAAAGACAGGAGACATTATCAGTACCACACTGGATACCACACAGGAGGAACTGAGTGACCTTGAAGACAGGAGCAATCAATGTACTATAGATGAAACTAGATGAAATTCAATGCAAAGCGAGACTCTTCTGGACTAAGAACCAAGATCTTTACTCAAAGCTGTTAGTTCATCAGCTCGAAGAATGTAAGGATTTGTCTGTAGTACTGCCTTGAATTTCCACTGTGTGGCCCTTGTGAGAATTATCCTGTACACAGTTCTCAGTGTCGTGTTCAAGAACAGTGAACTGGAGTTGAGACTGACTAGGGGATGGGAAGACTGTAGAGAAAATCAGGGGATGAGAGACCTGGACTATGGCTCAAAGAGATTATATACCTGTAATATCACAGATGGAGAATAAAAATCAATACTTGAATGCCTCTTGCAATGTCCATTCCAAACTTCTGTTCCTTACGAAATCCAAGGGCTGCAGACATCCCCTGAACGGCTGCGTCAATGGCTACTGCACGTGCTGTAGCTGTGTGAACTGTTCTGTAAAGACAGGTACAGTTCTTTGATTTCAGCAAAAGTTTTACCACAGTAGGAACTGAATAGGATTTACAGGCTTTGGCCTAGAAATTGAACATTTTTGCCGCCAAAGTTTTATGGACATTTTTCATGCTCCAAATTAAGCTTTGGTTCACATAATCTATTTTAGCTCTTTTTTTTTTCCCCGTCACAGCTTTACTCACAGCGCAGCTGCGGCATTTGTCTTGTAACAAGAAGGATCTGATAATCATGAAATAACCTAGATTTATGCCCGTAGTGCTGAAGCGGTGCCATATTTGTGAAAATAACTTAAAAAAAGAGAAACAATATGCAGCAGATGTGAAGGTAAAACCTTCACATTTAAGTAGGTTTATACTGTCAGCGAGTGTGGGCTTAGTACAGCCCGACAGAGTTTTAACTTACCAGATGTTCCACGTGGTCAAATAGATATTATGCAGCTGTTTCCCATTCTTTTTACTGGGCTCAGATAAATACACAGTAAATGCTCTGAAATATGTTTATTGTATTTTGACTAGTGTTGCGGCTGTTGCTGCAGAGAGCTTGCTTTTATCCATGGGCACCAAGAATGTGGGGAGAAACCAAAGGTGCTGTAGGAATGCTCATTTTCCGTTACTGTGAGGAGAAATTAGTGTCCATTTGGTTGAAACAACCCTGATGGTACTAGCCAGGGAGGGATGAAAAATGGGTTTTTCATCTAGCTGTGGGTGATGTGAGATTAAGGGCCGTATTTAAGCACTGCAGAAGTGATTTCTGGTCTCTGGGCAAGCTGCAACTCCCGTGGGTGGGAGCCGTCCCCCTGGGCTGACAGTGTCATCCTTCCTGTGGAGTTTAACTCTCAGGGGAGGTGGTGGGTGCAGCGGGAGCAGCCGTCCCGCAGGTAGCTCGCGCTAATCCCAGCACGGGTTTTCTACACTGGAATGGAGACAGTGGGTTGGATTCTGTATTCAGTGCAATACAGAAAACAGGGTGTCTCCAGAGCTCCTGGTGGGGCTGCCTGCATCCCTCCTGCCTGCTCATACAGGTGCTGGCAGTGTGCCCCAAGTTGGCCATTTGATTTGTTTTTTAAAGACACACAGCTTTTTGGGGGTCAGTCTGAGCAACTGCTCTGAACTTTTTCAGGACTTAAAGGCCCAGGTTATGTTAACTGCCACACCTGTCAACTTGATTCAATAACAGAGCAGCTAAATAATAAAAAAGGAAGTTTCATTTCCCTTCACCTGCTTTTCTACTCTTGTTTCTCCTTCCTCCCCCTCCAACTCCCCGTGCTCTCCTTAGCCCTTTGACCTTACTGCTGCCTTCCTTCCCTCCTTTCACTGTCAGCCTTCTGCCTTTCCAGATCTTCCCTCACACCTGGAAAATTCTTCTTGTTTACCAGGGGCCTTCCTTGTTGTCCTTTAAATCCTTCTTTAAAACCTTCATCTTCAGGCAGAAGAATTACTTTCATCTTTCATTAATAATCTCTTCAACATTTCTTGACTGCTCTGTTCTTTTCAGATTTATAGCCTGGCCTTGCAAACATTTACAGAGAAGTAACTGTTCAGTTAAATTGAGAACATTCAGTTAGAAGTTTGGAGAACTGGATCGTTCATTGGGAAGCTTTTAGAATTGTGAATATTTCTCACTCTGTAAAACACAATGTTCATTTATGGTTTTATGTACATTTTTATGATAAACATTTGTGGCCTCAGAGGAGCAGTGGAACATGCATGCAGGTAACTTCTGCTTTTAATTTTTATCCCCTAACTCAAGGTGTGGAACATGTTCTCACAGATTTTCAAAGGCTGTGAGCAAAGTTACTGTTGACTATATGACTTTATACCCAGAATTATATGAGAGGACAAGTACAAGGTGTACCTTTGATCTTAGTGACCTTCACTGTTTTCTGTTTTAATATTGATTTGTATTTCAGGAATCTCAAGCATCTGGACTGCCTGAGTACATAAAGATTGTAGAAGTTGGGCCAAGAGATGGATTACAAAATGAAAAGGTAATTTTTCTCTTTTTTGGGGGTGCGTTTTGACATGGATATCAGCATTATTTTCATTGTGTAAAATACATATATCCTGCCAATTGTGTTTCTTCCATTTTGTACTATAAATATATTTATTGATTTATGTGTTAATAACTGTCTTGTATATTAGAATAAAGGTATATTACTATTTAGCCAGATGTTAAATCATATAATTTCTTGCTATACTTGGTTAACTAGCCTTTCTGTTACTCTACTGCCATTTTTCTCTCTGGTATTTGTCTTGTCAATCAATCACATTCTGTCATGACATAACTGGTAAATGCCATGAAACACTGGCTATCTTCATAATATGTGTTTGTGCTATGTGTGCTACTATAGTCAAAATAGTACAATAGGTTTTGTCACAATTCCTGCTGAACAGGCATGGAAAGAAAAAGAAATTACTCTTGATAATATTTGCCTGAAGAGTTGGTAGGGAAGCATGGAAGAAGATTGAAAGAGACTATGTAAAATAGGGTACGTGTATCAAAACAATCATCTCTTTCCACAAACAGGAGATTAAGCTTACATATATCATTGTTACTGATATCAAAGGTGTTAATAGTATAAACAGAATAGGGGAATTACTCTGCCTCAGCTGTGGAGCTTTTTTTTTCATTTTTCTCTTGTTGGACTATTCTGTGTTACTATCTCCTTTGTCCCTACTTTGCTAGGTTGACGTTGGGTTACTAACAATTAGTGAGGCTAGATCTATAACAAATTACATGGAAGTGCTTCCTCATTCTTTTGTGGTGGACAAAAAACAGAGTAGGATCATGTATATTGCCTAGTGCTATCCTTGTACAGTAGCTTCCTACTGTCATGAAACAGTATAGTTAGGGTATAATGTATGAGTATAGTTCATTATTTAAAAAAGAAGTATTGATTATGTGCTAAGAACGTTTCTCTTACAAAAGTTTCTTACCACATGAAATACTTTACTATAGTATATCTCCGTGTCTGTAGGTGATAGTCCCAACTGATATCAAAATTGAGTTAATCAACCGGCTTTCCAGAACAGGCCTGCCTGCAATAGAAGTGACCAGTTTCGTTTCATCCAAATGGGTGCCTCAGGTATGTAAAATCATCACCATTCAGAACTATTTCAATTTAAATGCCATTCCATGCAGTGGAGTTTTCCAGTAGTATAGCCTGTATAATTATACAAGAAAATGGAACAGAAATAATACGTTGTTAATTTGTAAAATTGGATGCTGTTGTCAGACACCATTTACGCATTTTTCAAGTTTTATGCTTTTATTCAGGTCAGCTGAAGTTGGGCTAGTTATTAAAAAGTAGTCAAAATTGAAGAAAAGCCAGCAAGCTGTGCAGAAAGCTGGTTGCATCCCTAACTGCAGTTAGGGAGCAAGTTGCTCCAGAAGGGAAGGGGAACTGGAAGCCAAGCATGATAACAAGGGGAGCGGATTGTAGCCTTGTTGACCAAAGGGCAGTCCAACAGTCCATGAGAGCAGAGCAAGTCTGGTGAGGGTAACCAGGGCAGCCAAGAGTACATGTACTCAGATGAGTCCGCAGTGATGCAGCAGGTCCCGGGTCAAGCTGGGAAGTCAGCTCTGCAAGACATAGTCAGGATCCAATCAGTAAGGTACATGGCCAAGCACAGGCTTGGCTGCTGCTGTGCAGCTGCACTGTTTCTCAGGCAGGGAGGAAGCGTAAGTGTCTCAGCTTAAAATTTTCTTCTGAGTGAAAAGGGAGGGTAGGTCACATTAAGACTTCTTAACAGAGCTGTTTGGGGGAGCCTCTACTGATCTGCTTTCCAGCTTTTATTGATGAGCTCCAAGGCTGATTGAGGCTTCTCAAGTTGCTGTCCTCTTGTCAATGAGCTGGCCTTGAGTGCAGGCAGCTAAACTCTTAAGGAGGGGAGCACTCCGGGCCCTGATCAACAGAAATGCCAGGACTACAATTTGCCATGGTTACTACATAGGGTGTGAGAAATATTAAATATTGTCATCACTCTCCAAACATAAATTATTAGCAGGTGATTCCCTATTTCCCCTTTGCAGCATCAGGGTAGGAACTTGTACAAGTGTGTATGTGTGTCCTGGTTTCAGCTAGGATAGAGTTAATTTTCTTCCTAGTAGCTGGCATAGTGCTGTGTTTTGGATTTAGTATGAGAAGAATGCTGATAACACACTGATGTTTTAGTTGTTGCTAAGTAGTGCTTACACTAGTCAAGGACTTTCTCTTTCAGCTTCCCATGCTCTGCCAGGTGCACAAGAAACTGGGAGGGGGCACAGCGAAGATAGTTGACCCAAAGTGACCAAAGGGCTATTCCATACCATATGACATCATGCTCAGTATATAAACTGGGGGGAGTTGGCTGGGGGGCAGCAATCACTGCTCTGGGACTGGCTGGGTGTCGGTCAGCAGGTGGTGAGTGGTTGCATCACTTGTTTTCTTTTCCCTGGGTTTTGTCTGTCTCTCTTGTTCTCCTTTTCATTGCAATTTTTATTGCTACTACTATTATTATTTTATTTAATTATTAAACTGTTCTTATCTCAACCCGCGAGTTTTCTTACTCTTGCCCTTCCGATTCTTTCCCCCATCCCACCGGGGGTGGGGAGGGTGAGCGAGCGGCTGTGTGGTGCTTGGTTGCCGACTGGGGCTAAACCATGACAGTGTGCAAGGGACAGCAGTAAATGGGGAGTGAGAGAATTGGGTCACAGGACAGTGAGTGGGGATAAGATGTGTGGTGACGATGTATCAACCCGCTGAGTAACGGGCAGCTGGGATATAGGATGCTGAGTGTAGACATAGTGATAAAGATTTAAGAATATGAAGTTGTTGGCATGCAGAGGACTGAGTTTGAGTATCCAGATGAACAGCAGTGGGGCTGATCTCTGGGGAACAGTCATGGTGGAGGGGACTTCCTGTGGAAGCCACATCAGTTCAGAGACCTAGAATCAGAGAAAGAAACCTAGGTGCACAGGGCTTGTGGAAACCTAGGTGCACAGGGCTTGTGCAAACTGGGGAAACTTCTCTACAGAGCTCCCTAGCACCAAACCAGGGGAGTAGACTCCTCAGGCATAGGGGACTGTCATGGAAACTTGACTCTTCCCTGAAGCCAAACACTATTTTTTTATCTGCTGCACTTAGTATATTTCCGCGTATCTATCCACCATGCAGTCCTCCTTTTCCAAACACTAAAGTTATAAGCGTACAAACACACATACACTTACATGTTAAGGATTCTAGTTGAGGAGATATGTTGCAGATTCTATCCTGATTTTGAATTTGCTCACCGAGGGGCAGTGACTTTATGCAGTTAATAATACAGAAAAAATTCTTTACAATCGTTAACGTTGTGCTGTGGAATGGTGACAAAGAAGGTACTTGTGCATTTTATTTTGCTCTTTATTTATGTAAATATTAAGTTGTAACTAAAGAATTGGGATGGTGACACATTATTAGTATAATTTAATGTTGTTCCTACATCTTTTCTACTTGTCTGAGAAGTAATAGTCATCAATGTAAAAAAGAAAGGTAGCATACTTTTTTTTTCTTTTCCCCTAAATGAAATTTCATTTTCAACATTTGGAAGTGTGTTTGGAAGATCTAAATTTGGGACTTTTGTGTATGTAGTAGTAGTTAGGCACATTACTTATTTTGCAGATCTAGCACTCTATCAGCAGCCATACCGAGTTTTGATTAATTGTAATAATTTGCTTATTATTTTTCCAAAATTAATTTTTACATTTGGTACAATTCAGCAGAAATCCCAGCCTTTCTGAACTCAGCAGTAAAACTACATTGGCATTAGGAGTGCCAGGTTTTCATTTGAGATTTAACACTGCAAACTCAGGCTTAGTCCTGAAGTCCTATGTAGCTCCTGTTTGTGCAAACTTAATCATTCCCTGCAAAAAAGGAAATAAGTCAATACTTGTCTATATCATTTAAACTCATTTTCAAGAAATTATGCACTTGTTTGCACAGAAGCATTCGAGTACTTATATGTTTAGTAAGGACCACACCAGTTATTTACAAAGTAAAACATGAAATTAATTCATTTGAGAAAATACTTCATTTTTTAACATTGTTTGTTGCACATCTTCTGTCAAAATGTATATAAAGTTTGTCCTTTTAAACCGAGAATGCATCCTGGGCCTGGACTGTTTTCTAGGCTTTCCTCTAAGAAAAACATAGTACGATCATGCTTTTTCTTATTCATGCGTTAGCAGAGCAAACTGGCTGTACAGCACTCTCTAACGGACTCCTTTGATTTATTTCAGTGTTCCCAGGATCACCAGGAAAGGGCCTAAAGGAAGGATAATAGGAAAGGGGAGGAGAACAGGGACAACACAGAATTTCTTTGGTATCAATGCAGGGGCAGTGAGTTTTCAGATTGTGTCTGTTAAAAGCAGCTAGGCTAAGTTTTTCCAAGTGCCATCAAACTTTGGCAGTTACAGCAACAGAGAATAATGTAGGAGTTTTTAAACATTAGAAGGAAAAGTCTAAAGCAAAGGTATATTTCTTCCTTTCTTGTTTAATTATTTCCTTTCCCTGTGAGCCGTTAGGAGTACCAAATTTAGCACAGGTTTGTCAGTTTTGGAAAAAATTAACAACCCCTTCTTATCTTAAAATCATGTCTGAATACTTTATTTTAATGGCTTAATATGTGTTTAAAATGGTTT
The DNA here is from genome assembly GCA_013401315.1 of Balaeniceps rex. Taxonomy (NCBI): domain Eukaryota; kingdom Metazoa; phylum Chordata; class Aves; order Pelecaniformes; family Balaenicipitidae; genus Balaeniceps; species Balaeniceps rex. Next base: position 40,611 of record VYZW01047364.1, read on the forward strand.
TTATTTAAAAGATAAGATTGTGTTGCTTTGATAGGGATTTCAGTCTTGACTTTGTCTTTTCTTTGCTCCTTTTTTTCTTTTCATAGGTCATGGGAATAGAATTCATGGGTATGTTTAGATCACTCATTCACTTATTTCTTTTTTTAGTATTTTAAAGCTCTTTTATGGTTTCCCATCCACTGTTTTTTTTGGCAGAGATTTTTTTACTGAAAAGGGCTAAAAGAAAAAGTTCCACAGTAGCGAGGTGCCATATAAAACAGGATCCCACACCTATAACCTAAACGGCCAAAAATTATAAATACCTACCATTAGAAAGCTTATTTTTAAAGAAATTTGGAAAAGAAATATTTTATTACAATTTAAAATCTTATAACATGCAATATGTGTTAAAATGGGATTTTACTTACAGGAAAAATAGTAATGGGCCAAATGTAATATATATAATATTATTTGGACCTGGCAGCTTTATATTGGTTGAAAAAGTGTCATTTTGCTTTTCTAGTATATTTTAAGTCAGGCTGTAATTTTAAAGTGTGGAATTAGTTCCAGCATTTGCCATTTAATTAATCATTTGGTTTCAAACATTCTTCCTTGCCCTGAGAAATGTAGATACTATTTGTATTAAATTAAGGAATGAAAAATTGTTCTTAAAAACTAAGGCATTAGCAAATGTTTTTTTGTGGGGTTATCAGATATGTTAGGTGGTCACACTGCTATAGTTTATGTAGAAGCAATTATGAAAAGTTGCTTTGTGCCATCACTTGTTTCCTGATGAGAAATGAGTTGTGTCTGGCTATAAGACACTTTTCATACCATATATCCACTTCCTTGTAGATACATGATGGGCTTACATTTGAGGAGGCATACATGCATTTTTCTGATATTTTTAATCCATTCATTTTCACAGTGGGAAACCAGTGACAGGAAGATTCCAGGTTGCCAGTAGTATTGTCACTTAGTAATCTGGTATAATTTAATATCACATATTTAAAATTGTGGTACTGCAAAGCTATCAATAAAATATCCGCTGAAAATAGAGAGTAACGAAAGCTTTGTAATTCATATATCTTTTCATACAGTACTCCTCAGATGACTTTTCATCAGTGTGGAAAGAATTAGAAATCCAATTCAATATTGTTTGCTTGGAAGGTTTGCTTTTAAGAGAGCTGTTTTAAAAAGCATTTAAAATACACTATTCATTTTTTAAAACTCAAAATCTGTAAGACATGAAATATAAGGGATATGTTTTATTAACTGTATTTTTTTCAGGCATGCACACCATTAGAAAATAAACTCATTTTTTTCTCCACTTCCTTCAAGAAAATATGCTTGTCTAAATAATATACAGTTTATTACATTAAGAAGTCTTTGATTCATCTTCTTGATTAGTACATGGAGTATATTTAATCTTGAGTAAGAAAATGTAAGAATATCTTAAAAAGGCAGAGTTTCTTTTGTGAGAGGAGACTAAGGAAAACAAATGCTTGAACAAAGTAATGGTCTTTGACCTTTGCTATAATAAAGAAGTATTTTCTTCTTTATTAAAATGTCAGTTACTCTGTTAATTCAACCTATTGAGTCCATTGAGGTAAGTTTAAAGTTGCAGTAACAGCTGATGATCAGCATGATCACAAGTCTATCAATTTATGATGCAAATTATGTTTTTACAGATACACACAAAAAGAAACACGGTAGAAATCTTAGCCTCAATTCTATATTCATATAGAACTGGAAAGCTTGCAACTCAATTACTCAAAAGTTAAGAAATCCAAAAGAGAGTGCTTGTACATCAGTTTAACCCCTTTGTTGTTACACTTTTTGTATGAACTGTATACCTCATGAAGGCAAAACCACAGTCTAAGCCAATTTCTGCTTAGCTGTATAAAATCAGAAAATAACTGCTGATCAATACAAATTATTTATATATTTTAGATGGCAGATCACAAAGAAGTAATGAGGGGCATTGAGCGGCATCCTGGAGTCCAATATCCTGTTCTCACGCCTAATCTTCAAGGCTTTCATTCTGCTGTAAGTGCCTTCATAGTGCTGTCCACAATTACTTCTTTCATGTTTCAGACACTTTCAATTCAGTACCATAAACTAGCTGTTTAATGTCATATAACCTGTCCTGTTAGAACTAAGCTATAGTTGTTTTAATTAAAAACTCTCAATTTTCATTGTGAAAAATGGGCAAATTCACAGAGTGATGTTAAGCTCTATATATTCATATTTTAATGGAAATATTGATCAGTCTTTGCAAGTTCCTATAAATGATGCTTGTGCATAAAGAGAAAGACAGTTCCTTCCCCTCCTTTGGCTTGTTGGCCCTAGAAAAGTTTCTGAAGAGTGTCTTCTTATTGCAAAGTAGTGAAGAAGAATGAGGAAAGAGTCAATTAAATTAAAATGCTTTATAGGAATGTATTAGATTTCTTAAATTCTGCATTTCATTTTGGTAGGGTTTGAAAGTTTAAATTGTTTCAGTTTATACAAAATAAATATTCAAAATTATAGACTCAAAGTGTTTGGAATTGCAAAAATGGAGCAGTTCAGTCTTCTTAAAACATACACATTGATAGTCAAATCTTTACACTTTTTTGTTTTCTGAAAATTTTTCATGCTTCTATGCTTTTGTCTTGATATAGGACAAGCCATATTTGGAAAGCATACTGCTTGATGGACACTTGTGGTGTAGTCTGTCATTCCGTTTCTATACTGCATATGAAACCACTGTTAAAACACAATCCTGTACATAGGCGAGTTAACTATCAAGAGTCAGATTTATAGTGCCACAACTTTGTCTGCAATGGTAGCTTGTATGAGTTCAATTAGATCTGCTATATCTCTATACCGTGATATAATGAAAGGAAAAAAAATTCAGAAATAGTTGTAGGTTATTGCTGAGTTCTTTCTTGCTGCTATTTTTTTTCTTTCCTCTATTTGAAAGGATATTTGTTCCTGTAAGGGTTGCTGAAGCTTAGACATTATCCTGCAGAAGCAGAGAGAAAAGGGAAAAGCTTCTTTCTTTTTCATAGAACAAGAGTATTATTCTCACTGGAGAGTGAGAATTAATTAGGTATTCTCCTAAGCTTAAATGTTTTCTTCTCCTATCATTTGGCTTTCAGCATTCTAGTCTGCCTCACGTTAGTTGATTTACTGAGTACTGAGGTACTGAGTACAAGCTCAGGCTAATTGCCCCTTCAGTGAAGTCACCACATTTACACATTTTCTAGACTGGTATTTGCTCTGAGACTTTTTCTCAGCAGACTCTCACATCCACATTTTCCATATTATCCATATCGACTATGACACCAAGACCAATGGAGTCCTTGATCCTAGAGTTGACTCTAACAAGGAAATCCCTGTTGGTTATTGTTGCTGCTCTAGGCACATGCAGGCACAGAGCTTTCCTAAGCATGAGAATGACTTCCTGGCATTCATGAGGTAATAGGCTTTGTACAGAGGATGGATATTTCAGAGTTGTTATATGATATTTTCCTTTTCTAAAAAATGAATATAAGTATCAATCATTGTTATTTACATAGTTGGTTCATATGATTTCCTACATCTTAATACCTTTATCATTTATCACTTTAAAAATATGTTTACCTAATTGCTAAGAAGAGGAAGGAAATATGCCATAGTGAATTAACTCAAAGTTTGATTCAATCTGGTTTTATGCAATAGATTTAAAAAAAATTGGAACGAAACTTACATTTTAGATATGGATGATGTACTTACAATGTACTTCAAAATTCTAGAATATCGTGCAAAATTAAATGCTTAATCTAATCTTTTAATATAGTGTTATGATTGTGTTTTATTGAAATGTATTTTTCAGATTGCAGCAGGGGCTACAGAAGTCTCAGTATTTGGTGCAGCATCTGAATCTTTTAGCAAAATGAATATTAATTGTTCAATTGAAGAAAGCATAGAAAAATTTGAAGAAGTTGCTAAATCTGCAAGGAATATGAATATTCCAGTGCGTGGGTAAATATAAAGATTCTTAAGTAATACAGAGTTATTGGAGTTGCTGTTACAGGGATTTTTTTTGTACCAGTAGAAAAGTATACTAGCAAATTTTTACATTTTAGATGAATTGAAATAATAGTCTTTACTGTGATTTTGGTTTTTTTAAAGATTGAATATATTTAGTAATTTTGCTCTATGTTTTGTAACTGCTAATGGTGACTAGTTTTCTCTGGAAACTGAAAAAAAATAAGCTGTGTGTATAAACATACCCATTTCATTATACAAATTTATTTTTATCATCACAGATGACAGAATAAAATTTATTTTGTGCTGCTGAGAACTCTTAACAGTGTTGCCTGCCCCTTAAAAAATACCCCGCATACTTTTATTTTATTATAGTGTTGATAATATATCACTTCATGCACTGTAGAATCAAGGTATAAAAGTGATAGAACAAATTTACTCTGAAGAAAAAAAATATTCTTGATATAAGTTATTCTGACAACTCCAGGCATTGAAGTGTTTGGAGTCTAGTGCATGAAACTCTGGAATTGTCCAGTATTTATCTTTCTCTAGAGTACCTTCTTTTAAACTTGAAATAATCCTGAATGGTACTTCCCCGTGAACAGTCTTTCTTTTTCATTTCTATTTTCTCTTGCATTACACAGAGCTACTTATCTAAGATTATTTGTGAAGGTCCTTGTGAATGCAAAAAGGCTTACATAGGTTTGAGGAGAAACTTAACAGTGAGATTCATTGAGGATTACTAGTAATACAAACTACATCATGCTCAGAAAATACCTGGACTTGAAAATAGATAGAGGTAGATACCTCGGAGACTAAGTGCTTGAAAACCTGTGTGGGAATAAATACTGGGATCTCTCTTTCCTCCAGAAATAATGATGAGGTAATGCTATTGGTCACTTTTTGCACAATAGCGTGGTAGTTTGAGCATCTGCCTTGAGAAAGGGAGATCTGACTTCTAGTTACACCTCAGCTTCAGAGGATCACAGAATAACAGAATGGTTTAGGTTGAGAGGGACCC
>VYZW01047365.1:1292-32192 GCA_013401315.1 Balaeniceps rex
TTAAGTGGATTTGGAAGCAAGAAAAAAAGAGTTAAAGTGTGAAATAAAACATTTCTTATAAAAAATATGCTTGTGTCTCTCTGTTTAGAGGAGGCTGACCTCTGCTATCCACTGGAATATTTTCCATGACCTTTCACATATTTCCAGGTGCAAAAATAGCCCTATTTGCTCCAGTCCTCATTTTCAGCACTACAACCTGAGTATAGTTGATTTGTGTGCTACTATTCTGCTGGTATTCAGAAATGTGTTAGTTTTATAAACTGAATGCCATCAACCATATGGCACAACAACCATGTATATTTTCTGTGTAGAAAAGAGAATGGCTTGTACCAAAAGGAAGGAAGTAGATCAGAGAGCAAGGATACTTAAGAATAAAATTCTAGTCTCAAATTCAGAAATGGCAGTCACTGCCCTTTGGTATCTACTGATGAGAGTGGCAGTTTATTAATAATCTGTCATGTAAAGCTGACATATTGGGTGCTGAATTCCGCTCAGCTACACAATGAAATCTCATCTATTTTATTACCTCTAGAATTACCTACTTTCCGTTGAAAGACTTTTGCAGATGTAAATATGCTTCAAAGTTGCTTTCTTAATGCAGGTTACTTCTTTTTTTCCCCTAATTCTTCATTATCGATAAGATGATCCAGCAATCTTGATCTCCCAGTATACACATAGTCCAAATAAATAAGAAGTTTCAGTTCAGATACAGACTTTGATAAAGACTGATGAGGTTATCAGCAGTCAAAAGGACAAGTCATAGTACATAAATTACTTACTCTTGATATGGCAGGGGGAAAAAAATACAAAAAGAAAATTATATCCTAGAAGTTGCATACACCCATTCAGATTGTGCATTCAGATGTGTTGCAAGCAAAGCCCTATGTAATTTACCAATACACAAATGTGACTGAACTAGGAGGAGATGGAAGGAAGAGATTGTGCTTGAAGAAATTGCTAAGAATATGGAAATCATATAATTTTCGTTTCACATATACACGGAAATATGTGTTCTAGCACATGACGTGCTTTCTTTTTTCTTCTCTAGTTCAGTTTAATTTTTAAATGAGATCAAAATTTCTAAGGAATATGATTCAGAACTGCAACATTCTTTTTGAATTCTCTAAAAGGTTGGTTGAATTTGGCACATAACAAAACATGAGAAACATTACTCAGCCTACTTAATAATGAAGTCCATAAAAATTTCAATGTTTCATATTTCTTCATTATCCATTCCCACTTTCCGTTTCAGTGTAATACAGTGAACTGAGTGGAACTGACAATCTGACTGACAGAAACTGGAGGCTATTTCAGAAGATAGATTACCTAAACCTTTACAGCCAACCACCACCGTAAGAATCACACTGACTCAGCTGGATCTTTGACCTGATTCAGAGTCCTAGAGTTTATGTTGTGCTCTTTAATGTGTTTATCAAAATAACTAATTATTTTTAATTGGAGTTCTGGATTAAAAAAATGTAACAGTCTTTTGTTAAGACTAACATTGCATTTAGTTGTGTATTTATTTACACAGTATATAAGTGATTTGCTCCTACAAATTCTGAAGCAGTCAGCTGAGATCAGATTTTACTGGACTCATTGACCAAGTGAATGTATCGGCTACATCTTTGAAAATGAAGCCCTAAATCTTTTTTCCTATCTCTGTCTATGCAGAAAATCATGTATTTGTGGGACCCACAATCACAGGTGGACTGGAAAAAAGACTGGTTTTTACTATGCAATTTTTCTCTTTCTATTTCTACACAGTTTCTTACTGCGCATAAAAATTCAGAAAAACTCTTCCACAGAACACAAATTTACACACAAAAGAACACAACATTTCCCTTAAAGACAATGGGGTTTTTATCCTGATATTGGACCAGAGTTATGAAGTATTGAGAAAAACCCCATGTTGGTGACATATTTTCACATGACAAATCCTGAAATAACTTTTGGAAGGCAACCATAACTGCATATGAAATGAAAATAATAGTTTGCTTCTTATGCTATTTCAGCAAACCAATATTAATCAAGTTTGAGCTGGACTCTTTACAGATTTGCACATGTTTACAACTCAGGTGATACTTTTCAACCAGAATATTCTTTGACAAAGTTTGTTTCCTTCAGGAGCAGAAGCTGGATGAAGATGAAAAAGCAGGACATTATCCTTTGAAACAATAACCTAACAACAGTCTAAATACCCAGTCTATTTTTTCTTCTATACATTCAATGTGAATTTTAAATTATCAAATCTCTGATAAATTTCTGCTTTAACAGCACTTTCACTCCTGCAGTGAGTAATGTAACTATTTTCTTTGCTTTCATGCAGAATATAAAATAATGAGAAAATAAAAGAGACAAAAAAGAGTGATTCAATTCTGGTTTCTAATGTCTTAAACAATAAATCTGATGCTGCCTATGACAGTTATAAAGTTCTTTAGAATTTCATTGGGCAAATTCCTTCTTCCCCTCCGTTTTTGCAGGGGACTTGCATAACATAATGACTCATTTATTTTATGTTCTTTACAAGCCCAGTGAAAGTAATTCATATGAAAGATATAGATATAAATACCTACATACCTAAGAAAGCATAGTATGTGGACCTGACTGACAAGGACTTCTGTGTAAAAAAAGGATTTCATTTACATTTCATTACAGGCCACTGACATTAATAGCAGTCTTTTCACTAGGTTTTGGGAAAGATTCCAGAAGAATAATTATTAGTTCTTTAAAAACTGAAAAATAGTTCAAATATGTTGTTACTTTTTTTTTTTTTAAGAAAGAAAAGCAAATAGTTACCTTTAATAAAAAAAATCTCAGATTTATCCCTGATGTAATTTTATGAATGACTTCAGTGAGGTTACGTGAGTCACTAATTTTCTCTTGCAGCATGACAAAATGGTAGTACAATATCTTTAGGTCTTGGGGAAAAATTCCTTCCTTCAAAGAGTTAACAGACCTCTGCTGAAGAAAATGGAAAACCTTTGGCTATGTTGCTTTTTAAACCATTTGTGTTTTATATATTCAGTAATAATGTTGGAAGCTGGACGAAAGAAACAATTTTACCTTTAACTTGTAATTTACATTTCCAATTCCACATCCTTTGTAAATGGGAGTAACTCTAAGCTTATGTAAGCAGATACTGACATAGCCTTTGAATATAAGGTAATAGCTTCAAAAAATTTTTCCCCCTTTCCTATAGCCTGACAGCAACCAACAATAATTATGTTTAGTGGGATGGCTGTGAATTGTCAAAGAAGTTCAAAGATATATCAGAATCAGTCTAAGAACAATTGCTAATAATCCATTGACAGTGGTATCCACCAGTGCATCCATTACTACTGATTTCTAGTGTGTCAGGAAAGGCATGTCTGTCACCCATTAAATAGTTTAAATGCAACTGGAGAAATTGGTTCCAAAATTAATGACTATTTAGCAGTACTACACCATGATTTCTTCCTTGATTGACTTAATTTAGTTTCTAACAAATCCTTATCTTCTAGAATTTGCAACTCTACATGATAGCTCTGTCTTTTGTTCCACAAGCCCTGTCTTTTGGTCTGTAAGCAAGTTTCAAGGTACAATTATTGCTGGCTGAAAACTAGTGAAGTTCCTTATACAGAACAGAATATAACCACCACTGCAAAACCCTGAGGATTATAATGTCGGTCTCTGGTTTATGTGAGAAGAGATTTACTCCCACTGTATATTTAGCTCCATCCACCTGAAAATGAGATTCAAGCTGCCTTTTCTTTTAAAGCCAATTTTAACTTCAGAAATAATCATACTCCCAAGAGATACAATGGCATTCTCAGAGGTACAAAAGACAGAATATCATCAAGATTGTATAGCATCATTCTAATGACAATTTGCCTTAGGCTGTGGCCATGGTAGGACTTTTTAATCAATACTTTCAGAGTACGCTTACTAAAAAATGAAAGTTTTCTTCAGTATAAAACCAATTTTTTTTCTGTTTCACATTGTCCTGGTTTCAGCTGGGAGAGAGTTACTTGTCTTCCTAGTAGCTGGCATAGTGCTGTGTTTTGGATTTAGTGAGAGAAGAATGCTGATAACACAATGATGTTTTAGTTGTTGCTAAGTAGTGCTTAGGCTAGTCAAGGACTTTCTTTTTCAGCTTCCCATGCTCTGCCAGCTGCACAAGAAGTTGGGAGGGGGCACAGCCCAAGATAGTTGATCCAAATTGACCAAAGGGCTATTCCATACCATATGACATCATGCTCAGTATATAAACCGAGGGGAGTTGGCCAGGGGGCAGCGATTGCTGCTCAGAGACTGGCTGGGTGTCGGTCGGCGGGTGGTGAGCAGTTGCATCACTTGTTTTCTTTTCCCTGGGTTTTGTTTGTCTCTCTCGTTCTCCTTTTCATTACAATTATTATTATCATTATCATTATTATTACTATTACTATTATTATTACTATTATTATTATTTTATTTCAATTATTAAACTGTTCTTATCTCAACCCGTGGGTTTTCTTACTCTTGCCCTTCCGATTCTCTCCCCCATCCCACCGGGGAGGGGGAGGGTGAGCGAGCGTCTGCGTGGTGCTTAGTTGCTGACTGGGGCTAAACCACGACACACATTTTATGTTGGTCAACTTTTCATTGGTGCTATTCCTTAATAAAAAATGAATTTGGTGAATATATTGTGTTTCAAATAAAAGAAATATTTTTTTTAGGTGATATATTTTAATCTTTCAGAAGGATAGAATATGTTTCAACAAGAGTAACTTTTTTGGGAATGTCACAAAAGTAAAAAAAACTAGAACAACCACAGACCTCATTCCTAATTTACTTACAACCTTTTACTTTTATTGTGGCCTGACCTGAAAAATCTCTAGCCATACCATTTCACACACTAGTGAATCTACTACTAAGAGTATTAGAAGATAATTTTGCTGTATTGGCTTTTTCTGTATTATTACACTTATCATGTTTGAAATTTACATTAAAAGAACAAGTGGCTAAGCACTTTTGCAGTGCTTTTAAGAAAATATTACCTGTCACGTTGGAAATGTATAAATATACAGGAGCATGTATGCCTATCTATAAAGCACATATGCACACTAAAGGACTGAACAGGATCAAATCTAGAACTCATTCAGGAAGATTAATATACTTTTAAACACATGTACCTACATATGTTTGTGTTTATGCCCAGTTTTCCAAATACAGAGTTAAATGTAGTAGATTTTGCCAGTGAACATACAAGTATATCCGTAGTCATATACCTGATAATTTGTGGTACAGCATTCAGAAGGATTTAGGTAAAATGGCATTTTAAGTTTACTTCTGCAAATTCTGTCTTAAAAAATACCCTTCATTATTTTTAAAAGGAAAAAAAGGGGGGTTTTTTGTTTGTTTGTTGTTTTATCAGTTTTCTAAATCAGATTATTTAATACTATAAAAAAAATTAAAATTATGACATCTCTGGGATGATGAATTCTGATGTCCCCCCTATGGATTCATGGCCAAGAAAATTATTTTCTTAAGTGCCATCTAGTAGAAAAAGACATCACAACCTGAATACAAAATAAAACTGAAGCCCACACTCCATGTCAAGTTTCTTCCTTGACACCGCTTTCATTGACATAAAACTATCAAAACTGTGAGCAAGACAACTATGGACAGTTATCAGAATCCATTCAGTTGCTTAACATTTTAGGAGTAAAGACATATCCTTCAAAACTGCTGTGGTTGCCTACTGTCTTTTACAGACTCATCTCAGATCAACCAAAAGACGTCCAGGAAATAGATGTCTCTGTTTCCTCCCATTGCATTTTTTTTTTTAATTTAACATTTCTCTCTAAAGTAATATATTGCACATTTGATTGGCTGATTGTCATTTTTCTGAGAAATTTGGCCAAGATCCTGGACTTTTATATTCCTTCTTCAATCACATGAAGCAATAGATAAATAAAGAATATATGTGAAAGGAGTTTAAAAAAATTAAGGTCTGAAGTAGGAGAGAACTAGAAAAAATAGTAAGAAGAAATGGATAAGAGAATAGGTTTGTTTTTAGGTTTGGGTTTTTTTTTTTGGGGTGTTTTGGTTTTGGTTGGTTCGGGTTTTTTTAAATTCCTTTTTATTTTATAGAAAAACATAAATACTGGGTATTAGGGGATGGCATGGACATGATTTTGACGTAAGGTTAGGTAAGTTCCTGGTAGCAGTTTTCCACTGAAAGATTTATTTTCATCCATTGGTTCTGTATCAGTTTGTGGGTCTTTTTCTGATCAAACCTGCATAAGAACGATCAAGTCACTCTTACATGAAGGAGAAATTTAAAAGCATTAATTTATTAAGTAATATTTTTAAATACATTCATAATTTAATGTCATCTTTTTAAAAAACATAGTAAGAAACATAAAATCAGTACTACTATTTTAACAGTGCTAATACTGCTTAGATTTGTCTGTGCCCCCTTTTTTAAAGTACTTATTGCAAAGGACTAAATCAGGCATACCACAAGCCTTTGTTTAAACTTCTGTCTCAACAAAACACTGTTTAAGGTACAGGATCAGATTTTGTCCTTGATTTGAATTTTGCAAGGATTCCTTGATACTTCAGTAGCTGCCTGTATCATTCTAAGTTCTGCTTCAGTCAACTACATCACTTTTATGTAAACAAGTTGCAGGACAGTAAAACAATGTAAGAAAGTTCTCTGACAAATCAGCTGTACCTACAGTTTACAAACACCACCGGGCAGAATCCCATGTCTAATTTATGTCATTTGAAATTTGTCAATTTATGCAATGAATTAATTACACTACTTATCTTTCTACTTGAATAGATTGGAAAGATTATGTTATTGGAAATGAGCCCCCTTCCACAGTAAACCCCTATCAGCTGTATCTTTGAATTGCTCCATATGCTAAACTTAAGTGATCGAATTTAAACAAGTGGTTAGAGCTTCTTTTTTTGCTGGACTGTCCCATAAAAGTTGTTGATTTCTGTTGTGTATCATCTGATTTGTTTTTTTTTTAACTCACAGAAAAACTTACTTCACCATAATTTCATTATATTTATCAATTATTTAATGCGGTTATCTCAGCTGCTTCCTGTATTCATAATTATAAGAAGTGCTTTAACGTGTTGTTGAAACCCTGGTTCCTCAAACAATGAGATGTCATTGGTTTTGTATACTTCTTTCTTCAAAAATAAGGCTTTATTATACACAATACACACACACACACACATGTATGCTTGTGTGTATTTTACATAGCACCAGCTGTTCAAAACCTAAGATAAAAATTGATCACCAAGAATCTTTTATTAAGTAATACACCAGCATTATAATGAGAATTCTCTGTCACTTTAGTGTGTTGTTGCTAAACACTTTTAGTGTTTCTTCAACCACCAGGTATTAACAGACTTAATAAGGCAGATACCTACACAGTTAAAAGTTTTGACCATGTTAAATAGTTTACTACTACAGAATTTCTATGAGTACAGGACATTTACATGAATCTGAATGAGCCCTGTGTTCCCGTACACACCCTGATATCTAGCAAAAACTAGATTTGAGGGATTTGGAATTTAAAAGCATTTTATAGACTTACAATAGACACCTCCAAATCACCTGCTGCAGGGAATATTCTACAACTGTGCTGTGCAGCGTGTGGGATAGCAATAATCAACTCCACTGCTCAAGGACTGTGAGCGAAAGAGCAAGAATAATCTCATGGAAAACCAAAAGAAACAGGATGGAAACAAAGCCCTCAAGACCTGTCCAAATATTAACAAAAAATATTTTACATGAGTCTTTTAAATTGATACTACAAAATTCTAAATTTCAGGCTTTCACAGGAAGCTTCTGAAATAGAAATATGCTTTAAAGCTCAACAGTTGTAACTAACTACAAAAAAGGTGTCATGGTAAAATATATCATCATTTCTGTCATGGTGCTTTTTGAACTACTACCTTCACACAATGAGTGGAATCACAAAACAAAGCTGACAGATGTGTTCTCCTGGGCTTAGGTTTCCACTGTCTAGGAGTGTTGTCTGCTGCCCATGTATGCAGAGTATGACAGCTATTTGTGTTATACAAATGAGGTTTCCTCATGAGTTTGATCTCAATTGCATGCTAATCGTATTGTCCCTTGTTATAAAAGAAGCACTTGACTTTGTTTTATTTAATATTATGAAACAAGCTTAAAACACAGGAGAATACTTTGGTAACCTGTTTAAGCTTGTTTGTCTCAATAGCTTTATTACATTACTTATTAAATTATTTCAGCAACATGCTAAATGTCAACATACTTCATTCAAATGACTTCACATTAAACATAAAGTTTTCCAAAAACTTTGTATATGGAAAAGAGAAAAAAATTGAACTACAGCAACCACAATTTTCCAGCAATTTTATTTTACATTATAACAGCTGTATGTCTTGTATCTCACTCTTGTATCTCACCCACACAACCCAAAGTTGTCATATCAAACTTCTGCTAGTAGGAAACCATTTTGATAAAACCTGTAACACGATAGTTTTACTGTCTACTGCTGCTTGGCCCTTATTCATTCCTAAAAGATGGTTTCTCACAAGGGATTTAATGTACAAAAATGCAATTTATGTCTGGAGAACCTCTGTCATTTTTACAGATCATTGTCTCTTTGGTTCATGTTATGTCTCTCACTTTAAATTATGTCAGCTCCTGTGTTTGATGACTATGTTAACATTAGTCCCAAAAAGCAATGTGGTCAAGTTACACATGTAACATTGAAGTACAGTTATGTCATGGTCTCTTCAGTCAAACTATGCTAAAACAAACAAACAAGCAAACAAACAATCATGACACATCAAACAAATTCATTTTCTGGTTACATAGTAAGGAAAAAAAACTCTTTTCCTCACAATCTCTTGAAAAAAAAGAGTTTAATTCATTGCTGATATTTCTAGGTGGCATTATCACAGACTGGGTAGGATTTTTTTTTTCCATGCTCCAGGAAACACAGTCATATGCTGGAATGCAGTTATTCACAGAACCATCTAAAGTCAAGCTTAAAGAAATAACAAAAATAGTTACTCACTCTGAGCTTGCAGGTTTGGAACTCAATCAAAAATTCTCTATCCTGAGATCTGAGAAATACAAAACAAAGATTTTCTATCACCACTGACAATAAATAGTTAGACATTAAAGATACAGCAAAATGAATAAATGATAGTTCAATACTGCAAATAGTTAACATACATATATGTTATAGGAAAATCAATGCGCTTAAACCTTGAATAGTACACTTTGAAAGAAGCACTTTGAATGTCAGAAAAGAAGCCCAATAAAAGCATAAGCTTTCAAGTGTGTTCAGGCTTTCTCTCCCTACCCCCAGCAGTGTTCTGAGGAAAAATTAATTTTAAGCTCTCTCCTGGAACTTAGAATTTGTGAATTTCCATGGAGACCAATAAACTCCAGGGATATCTGGATAGAAGAAGTTCAGACTGTATGCCAGAGAAGTTCAAACTATGACTTGAGAAGTTTATTTGAACATGAATCGCTCCTTTAGAAAACAAATTACTTTAATGCTCAGAAGATATTTAAAAAAATCAGACTGCATTCTAAGATTTTGGTTCTAAAAGTGGGAAACCAAAATAATCAAAATAATAATAGAGGATATACATTTCATGTTTGAAAGGGACCAGAATGCTCTGTGACAGCTGATGAAAGTGCATTGGAGTAAAAGCAATAGAGAGTCTGACTGGGGGTGGATGTTTGTAAATCTGTGGATGCAAAAATGGAATTTCTTCTATAAAAGCAGAGGAAGAAAATAGATTAGTACAGCAAATCTCCTTTATGAGCATCAAATACAAATGATTCATCATTGAATTAACATTCATTTCATGGACCTGGATGCATTTCTTTATAATTGCTAAGATTTGTTAAATTTATCAATACTATAACCATGGTTATCTCATTAATAAGGCTTGAGGTTACCGATTTACTTAATAAGAACAATATAAAATTGATTTTCCTGCAGCAAATTAGTTTCCAACTTTCTGTCTACAGGCATTTTTCTCTTTCCAGTACAACATTAATGAAGATTAATGCTCAAAATTTAAAATCTGGCAAATAAATATTAGAAAATACACAAAGTAAACATGTTTCTGTTTGAATAAGAGAAAAAAAGGATGCATAGAAAAAATGATGCATAAACATAATATTACATTTATTTTAGTTTTATGCTAATGGTAATTAACATAGAAGAAGAAGATTAAATGCTATAGTGGTAATCTACATGCTTTGGAGGAAGCATGTATGTCTCTGTAATCTTAAGATTTTTTAAGACATCCTATTAACAGATTATCCATTCAGTGCTTGCAGTGTTGCCAAGTTCTGACAATTTTTCCATGGTGTTTGAGTTAGATAAATTACTTTTGTGTTTTGTTTTTTTCTGGGGTTTTGTTTGTTTGTTTTAAAGGTTTTTTTGATTGTTGTTTTTTGTTGTGTTTTTTTTTTTCATGGCTCAAGGAATGGAAGATTTTTTTCCCTAAGTATCTTAGACATGTTCGAAAAAGAACCTGAGGATAAAAATGTATATATTTAGCCTTTCTTTACATTAAAAAAAAGTCAGGTTATTTTTATTTTTAAAGTTTCTAGCAAAGTTTTGAGCTGGACATTTAAAAGTGAAAGTCACATGGGTCCAGCAGAGTCTTGTCAATGTTTCCTAGTTAAAGACCTCAGAATTTCCACCACAACCATGCATTCGGTCTTAGGTCTCTTAAGGTGCTGAACAGTCTGTTCTGTCACTGCAGAATTCATCATGCAATATTGCCATTATATATCTAGGGGGGAAAAAAAAGAAAAAAAGAACCCAAACGAAACAAAGCTCCTATCTTAAGAGTTTAACTTACTCTTATCTCTCCAAATAAATTTTCCCAGGACATTCTTTTGTATTTTGTACTTTTCTTCCCTTCCTTTTTCTTTCCTTATGAAAGCAGCAGTATATGACCACTAACAGGAGTATCGTAACACAAGTGAAAAAATGTCTGTTAAGCCAAATATACTTTGCAAACAATTGGTCTAAAGGAGTCTAAATTATTCTGTAGCTCACAACCCCTTTTTTCTATTTTATTATTTTGAATCTGTCTGGGGAAAATTATGCTCGAATATTTTGCTATAGTTTTAACCCATTGAAAAAAAGAGTTACATAAGATTGAAATTGGGTGCAAAAACTTAATTCTTATTACCTTCCCTTCAGAGAGTCAGTCCATTATAGCATCACTCTAACCCTTATATGGAAAACCTCCAAGTGCTTTAAACTAGGAAACTGCAGGTTAATAATCCTCAGGCATAATCCTAGTTCTGTTGTGAACTAAAATATTGATCTAGAAAAGTCACAAATTCTTTCTGTCCACAAATTTTCCTGCTCTGTAAAACCATCTTCAGAGTTTCATTTAAACTTTCTCATATGCTTTGAGAGGTTGTCGTGGTTTAGCCCCAGTCGGCAACCAAGCACCACGCAGCCGCTCGCTCACCCTCCCCCTCCCCGGTGGGATGGGGGAGAGAATCGGAAGGGCAAGAGTAAGAAAACCCACGGGTTGAGATAAGAACAGTTTAATAATTGAAATAAAAATAATAATAATAATAATAATAGTAATAATAATAATAACAATAGTAATTGTAATGAAAAGGAGAACGAGAGAGACAAACAAAACCCAGGGAAAAGAAAACAAGTGATGCAACCGCTCACCACCCGCTGACCGACACGCAGCCAGTCCCCGAGCGGCGATTGCTCCCCCCGGCCAACTCCCTGCAGTTTATATACTGAGCATGACGTCATATGGTATGGAATAGCCCCTTGGTCAGTTTGGATCAACTATCCTGGCTGTTCCCCCTCCCAGTTCCCTGTGCACCTGGCAGAGCATGGGAAGCTGAAAAAGAAAGTCCTTGACTGGTGTAAGCTCTACTTAGCAACAACCAAAACATCAGTGTGTTATCAGCATTCTTCTTACACTAAATCCAAAATACAGCACTATGCTAGCTACTAGGAAGAAAATTAACTCTCTCCCAGCTGAAACCAGGACAGAGGTTTAGATGAAAAGTGTTATTCTTTTGTACTAAGGATTATTTCTATGTATATAAAAATAAAATATCAATAAGATAGTTCATTATATTGTGTTGCCAGCAAATTAATCATACTTTGGAGAGAATAGGAACTCTACCTGCTGAAAGTCATTTGGTTTTATTTTAAGTAAAAAGTGATTTATTCTCCAAGTTTGCAAACTCACACAACTCAGGGCATTATTAAGCAACATTTAAATGCTTAGCTATTTCCCACTTTTGTAGGACATTTCTTCAACAACTGTCAAATTTTTTAAGGCTTTTTTTCCTGAATTTCTTTAAATTTCACAAGACCTCTGTTGTCGGCAATCACCACAATTTTAGAAAACAAGCAGGAGGCTATTACCCTGTGAAAATACTTTATTTTATTGACATTATCACTTAATTAAAAATTACTGATAAGAATGATCATTAACTAAGTAGACTACTACATTTTCAAGCTCCTTTTATAACACCCCTTATTTGAAGGCACCATGGGAACTACCAGGCAGTAACAACTACTATATGATGACTCAGTACTGGACAATGTTAGTGTACCTTTCTTTCAACGGGTCAGAAGGAAAAGAAGGGATTAAAACTCTGCTTTCAATGGTCTTTTTGCACTTTGACTTTAAAATACTGGTAATGAATCAGCATAGAGAATAAGCCCCACTATTTTTATGATGATATTACCAAGACAAACTCCAGTGGGAATTCTAACAGTGTGTATTATCACCTTGCTTCCATTAATTCCTGTTTCCTTGTGCAAAGGTTGCACAAATTATCAACAAACAAATGTTTGTTTACTCACTGATACTTAAATTCAGTTCCAGAAAAAACATTGTTCAAAATCTTATTTCAGTCCCATTAGATAGTATCCTGAAATATCCACACGAAAATGAGGATATAATTAAAAATTAAGAGTTTTCCAGGTAGGCTGTGAAAGAGTTAGGAATTTTTAACATTACATTCAAGTGTAATTTATTTTTCGCAGCAATCTCTAGTTAATTTTTTTATGTCTAAAATATTTTGCTACTTTTGGAGAATACTAGATCCTTCTCTCCTGATTTCTCTTTAAGAAATTTCTTGGATTTTTAGAGAAAAAACATAATGAAAAAGAGACAGGTGATAGCTTCATAGATTATTCTGTTATCTAGTTCTTCCACAACTAGAAACAGATTCAAGTACAGCCTACAGTAAGAGCAGCAGGAGTGCATTTTGTTTAGGACTGCTCTGTCATTTTACGTGATAACTGTGTCCCCTTCACTTAAAAAAACCCCAAAGAGTCCCTACTTATTCCCAAATGTGTGTTTGATCCATGGGCTTTAAGTATCGCACTAGTTTTTCAACAATAACCAATCTGATAAAATTTCTTGAAAAGACACAAAAATACCTGCTGAAGAAATTAAAAAGTTCCATTAAATTTTATAATCCTATTTTCATAATCTCTTGAAGGAATAGTCTGGTTTATGGCAAAACACAGTCTTATGTATTTCAAAGCCTAAATATTCAAAAAGGTATGGAATTCAATTATTTTATGGAAATTATCTTAATCATAACCTACATAAACTTCTTGGCAGGTAATCTTACTTGTATAAAACACCTCTCTTTTCCTTTCTTCTCAGTATTAACCTTAACAGAAAATCCAGCTTTGTTGCCAAAACATTACAGTTTGAGCTTCCCTAACACAGCATAGAGCCCATATTTTACATGACATTACTATCAAATGTTTCCTATTAAAGGTTAACTTTTTCTTGCAGTATCCCTTTGGTAATTCCTTTCATTTATGTGAACTGGAAGGGCTATATCTGGACTTCAGGGCAGATGCTCTCTACCTTAACTCCAGTGGTCATGATGCCCAGATACACACCCTAGAGTACGTTCTTATTATTTACCAAGTTGAAACCTCACCATGCACTTTCCCATTATGTACTTGTCATTAAAAGTAATCTCAGGAGTATGGGGCAGGCAGGGAAGGAACTATGGTATGCTTAAATAGGTCCTGAAATTTGGAAGGTTCGAGAAGCAGCAGTGTGGGATCTATTAAAGAATTTGCCTATGCTGCACCGGAACTTGCAGTATTAAGCTGTGTTAAATTTTTGTGTTTCTGCACTCTATGCAGTTATTTCTGGTTTGTTTCTGTGCATTTTGTGGTGGTATTCTTGCATTTTTGTTGCATACTGTTGATTTTGGATAAGCTCTCTAATTTGCCAAGATCTTTGTAAATTCTAATCCTGTCCTCTGGGGAATTTACAACTGTGCCCAGCTGTCTGTCAGCCACAGATTTTTAAAGCTTATGGTTTCTTCCATCATTCAAATCTCTTTTTTTTTAAACACTAAAAAACAACATGGCCAAAACAGACCCCTGCAGAACCGCCCAGTTGAAATGATTAAAAATGATTCCTTGTTAACTGAAATCAATTTTTCAAACAGTTGGTGGTTACATCTGATTCATATTTTGTTGGTCTGCTTAACAGAATGTAATAGCACACACACCCTACATCCCCCTTAATAAAAACATAATTATATACATTTTTTTGCCTCATGGAAAAAGTCACGCTTCAGCAATTCATAAATAAATTTGCCTTACAGAGACAAAGGCATAAAAACATTTCAGAAAAAGTAATTCTTCTGTCATAATTAGCACCATTTATAAACAGTTTGAATTTTCCTCAAGCTGCACTGACATTAACATTTGCTTTCAGCACGATATTGGTAATTTTAAAGTCAAAGTTGCAGGTGGCTTGCCACTTCAGTTATACACCCCTTCATAAATGGTTATCTATAGAACCTCCACCATGGGTTAAGAATGTATATATAGGTATCAGAGTACACGTTATACTGTAAATATACACTCCTTAATAATGATAGCTTCTTTATATGCTTATGCTGATGGAATTGATTTTAAATAGAGGACAAATCTAAGCAAACATGATGTAATACCTTCTGGAGATATTCTATTTCACTTTGAAAATAAGAATGGCTTATGTCAGTTTAGTCTAACATCTTTCATGTTTGACTTGGTTCTTACTAATAATTTGAAATCAGAAGAGACAGAGAGTTTTTCACATGAAAAGGCTGAAGTCCAACAGTATGTAAACAAAAATCTGGTTTTTTCTCATGCTGTTGTATGAGTCTTCAAACTTGCAAGTGCTCATGGGAAGTGCTGGATACCCAGTTATGTTACCACCTTTGTAACATGCAGATAAAATTGAGATTATTAATTTATTAATATATGTGTAACATGCTAATTACCTTTACAGGGACTGCATATAAATTCTGATTAACTCATTCATAAACATAATATATGAAACTACTGAGAGGAGTTGTTTTCTCTGTTTAAAAAGTTTTGGATATAATTTTATTGGTTAACAAACTACTCACAAATTTAAAACCTGTAGTTGAGAAAGAACTGCTGACACCTCCTTAATGGAAGAGCTGAACACAGCTGTATTATGAAGCGGAAAGGAGCTAACTTTTGGAACTAAGAGGTGCATGCCACATACTATCATCGACAGTTATTAGAGGTTATAATCATGCTATCCTCTAACATTTATTAGAGAAAAGGCAGCTCGGAAACCACAGAAATGCCTGTTTTCAGATAAAAGATTCAAATATTATTAGCAACATCAAGTCATGTAACATGAGTTAATTATGAATCAGGATCTCTCGATCCACTGAGTCATAAAATCAATTAAATTCTTGAAAATAAAAATGTGCGATTTAAATATTTGATCTAAGTCTTCAGTTTACATATTAATCAGATTTTGAAGTTCTTTAGAGTTTCTACCACTGAATTACAATAAATTTTTGGAGCTAACCATGTGGCAGAATTTCCATTATGTAAAAAACATTAGCCACCGGAACTTTAATGTATTTAGTGTTTTTAAAACAAATTTTAAACTTTATTGCCTTTGCGACTGTTTTCCCCTTTCTTTTAATGTTTTAATTACATTTTTGATCTAGTATTTCTGCAGCTGATTGTCTGTTTTCTATTGAATCAATTCGTACACACAGCAGAAACAAGAAGTAACATCAGCATAATCTAGTGAATCTAGTAATTGACCATATAAGAACACCACACCCACATCCTTGACTCTTCAAACCTTGGGCTTTTCTTGTGACAACAGTCATATCACAGAAATTTACATTCATGGCTAATTTGTCTCACAAGTTGTTGCAACACCTAGGAATACAATATCTGTAAAGAATGTAAAAATCCAAAAATATTTTCCTTAAAACAAACCTTCAAGGCCCCGAGGAAAATGACTTATAGCATGGGAAAAAGCAGTATCTGCAGAAACGTTTAATCAAGTCTTGACAAAAGCATTCCACAATATACACAAGGAGCTAGGCTTTGCATTGATAATGTTCATCTGCCAAAGTGACTGATATCTGCAATCTTATGTGCACTCTGACGTTCAGAGTTCCTATCTTATTCAGATATCCTATGGTATGCATAATTTTAGAACTGCAAAACATCAAAGGCTCAGTCAAACCACCTTCAAAACATCCTCTGCAAGTCTTAATAAGTTTAAAAAAAAAAAAAAAAAGNAAAAAAAAAAAAAATGTCTTTGTCAGAAGACACATCACAAAGACATGGGAAGATCAACAAAAGAATAAGAGTCTGACTTTGCTATTCAAGGCACAAAAAAGTGCTAAACAAGTATTATGAACTTATTGGTGGATATATGATGAAGAACTGATATAAAAGATATATGGTGAAGAACTGATATAAAACCTAACTGATTCCACAGTTTACAGGACACAGTAATACATCGTAATGCTATTTCATACTAACGGAAGATTTAAGACTGCGTTCTTCTAAAACAAAAATAAAAAAGAAGAAAGAAAATCAACAAAAACCTACAGTTTAAAAATTTTCAGGAAAACACCTTATTTGCAATTTCATAGGAAGGTAAGGTCATATGATGGGATGAATGAGGTATAAGATGCTTAGCCTTTTAAACATATTAATTCCCTCCATAATGTCTGTTTGTAAAAGTAGGTATATTAATATTGCTTATATTAATAACCCAACTTTGGTGTTTGCAGATTACTTTAAGAATAGAACTGAGAATATTCAGGAGTCTCCATTACTTCCTTCAGGGCCTGGTCCAATAAGGCACTATAATCCTAATTAGTCCAATATATAACAATGCAATTAATTGTTTTAGTCACTTGCAGTGAAAACTTGTTCTAGTAAGAAGAAACAGAAAGAGAGAGAGAGAAACACTAAAAAACTATTGGAAAATCACATGGTGAAAAGGAGAGCATTCTTTTTAAAAAATTTAAATTAAAGTCACTCAAATCTAACCTTTTAAAACTATGATTTATGCTAAAGATAATGCAATGATGTACTCTTACACAATACATAACCTTTCAAAGGACACTATTACTGTCCTATATTTTGTTATCACTTGGGGTAAGAAAAAGACAAACCAGTAATAACATAACACAAATCCTAAGGGCGTGAGAAAAATCAGAATTAATTGCAGGTGTCCACAGCACAAGCAATCACTCTTGAAGTGCAGAATTGACAAGATACATCTATTTTATGATCCCTTTTATTGTATTCTAGGTTATATCAAGAAACATTTCTTCTGTCAATTCGGTTTATGGAGGTGTGCTACAGAGTATGAAAAAATATATTTATAAAAATCTTTTTACTGTGAAGTCTGGAAAGACAATTTGAACAGCTGGAAATTATATTAGAGTCAACACTATTTTAAGTTTTCAGATACACTAGAATTATTAAAAACCAGCATACCTGCATTACCAAATATTGACAGGTGGCATGCAGTACTCTTAAAGCAACCATTGAAAATACCAAGCATTGCTGCAGGACAGATTTCCTCTTTATTTAACTTTCTAAAACATTGTTTGGTTGGTTTTGTTTTAATGAATGAGACAATTTCTGAAATCACATCATAAAATACGGTAGTTGACAGGAAAAGTCAAAAGGTTCAGAGCCATGAAGTATAATGGTAACTGCTGCCCATTATTCACAGATGCCAACTCCTTTTTTTTGGTACAGCTTCCAGTTAAACCAATGTTTCAGAGCTCCCACTGGAAAACAAAAATGTACTTCTAATAGAAAGAGATTAATGATTTGTCTTCTACAATATTACTTTACAGAATGTGTATGTCAAAGGCTAAGGTCTCGGTTCACTTCAAGCATGTAAGTGTGTGAGAAAACAATTTTGAAGAACTCAAAGTTCATAAATAAGCAGGTCTGTTCTCATCTTACAGCTTGCTTCGTTACAATTAACAGAGAAAAGTCTCAAGTTAAAAATACATTAGTTATAAATATGCCTCAGTCTACCATTTTTACTGAAGAATTGCAAATACTGAAAAAAACATAATTTCTTTAAGAAATATTCATGCTGTACACCTGAAGTTTTATTGTGTATGTATTTCTCTTGGTGATGAGTTACATCATTTGAATAACTACAAAATATTACACGTGGCAAATCACACGCAGAGAAAAGAAAATACACTCAAAATAAAAGTATTTCTTAATACTATGTACTATTCTGTGTACTCTTCTGTAATGATCACCTCAAACACCGATGAGTGCTAAGGAGCTGGTCTACAGGACTGATGGCTCATAACATTAGGACAAGTTCTTAGCATTCTCTTGTCTCAAAACATGGAGGAACATATACAATTGTGGACTGTAGCATAAAATGGGGACACGTCCTGTAAGTGTGACTAATAAGAATGACATGTTGGACCTTGCTGTAGATGACGTAATGTGTAACATACCACTTTGTTCATTTATAACGAACACAGAATGGTCTAGAAGATTGAAACTATTTTATCACAAGTTCATTAGGACAGCTAGAAACTAAAAATGATATTTTATGGAGTTGCTGTCAACAAGGTCTTGGACATTGCTCTGTCTGAGAGCAAATCATCTGCAGTTTGGAGGTTAGAAAAATGACTTCTTGTTGTCGAAGCTGCAACATTTCAAAATCTGTTTTCATTCAGGAATGTGGAAACTTACCTTTTCGTGGGGTGGTTAATTTATGGGAAAAGCATGCAAGAAGCAAGTTCATGACATTATTGTAGTTAACAGAGAAGTGAATGGGTTTTTTGCTTTTGTTTGTCAAACAGTTATAGAACAGGCTCACATCTCTGTTGTATGCAGTTTCATACTTGCTATGAAATGTAACTCTAAATCCCACTGGGAAGGACTGGAATTTGGATCTCCCTCCTCCCTGACCTGTCCCTGTGCCTTTTGGTGAGCAAATAAAGCTTTCACGCTCTCTCTGAACAAACATACACTTCAAAACCCCACAAATTGTTGTGCAACAGAATTCCTGTCTCATGGATGTCCCTCTCATCCATAATTCATTATTTTTCACAGCAGAAGAATAAACATATCACTATTTGTATCAATTATATATTTCAGGTACCTTATGACAAGGAAGTTTTTTCGTCCTTGTATCAGGGTCAAAGCCCTAGGTGTTTGTCATCATGTGATGAAGCCTACCTGAAGACACTGTTTAGATGAAGGAAAGATTGGCACTACTGGTTACCTGGCACTAGCTGATTAGATAAATGACAATTGAGCTGAAAAACAAAGAAGCAATAGACAAACTTTTTCATATAACCACTGTGAGCTTCATGCTTTTTTAAGATATCTGGGGCAGGAGACCAGTAGGTGACAGAAACCCTGGTGTCAGCTGCTAGCCAGCCTTAGATGGGGAGGTAGTCACAGAGACTGGCCCAGAACCACATGATCAGTGTATGCTGACTACCTAACATACAAAGTAATAGACAGCAAAACCAATAGTTCTTTGGAGAGGGACACACATCCATGGGTGTCCAATGCTGCATCAAGCTGGAGCCAGAGAGCACAGGGGTTGGCTGCCCAGCCAGATTGGATGCACCAGCCATTAGCCTGAATGTCCTGCTCCTGGGACCCTGGTGCTGGGCCTGGCTGGGCCACAACCACTGCACCCTGGCTCATGTGAATGAGAAGTGTGTGAACTGGCTGTGGAATAGAAATGTTAGAAAAGAAACTGCAGTCCTCCATATGTATACATCCTGCTCAGGAAATTCACCTCTAAGCAGTGCCGTTCTGCTCCCACAGCTGTACCACCAACACTCTCCATGACAGTATTAGAGATAGATGAAGCAAATAGTCTATTTTTCAGATATGCTCAGTCAGGTTTTTAATATCTCCAAGGAGGGAGGTTCCTCAGGCTCTCTAGGCTACTTGTGCTGGAGTTCAATCACCCTTATGATGAAAAGCATTTTCTAATATCTAGCTGATATTTCTTGCGTTACACTTTTTTTTAATACTACCACCGTGCAATACTGGGCAGAGCCTGGCTCAGTCTTCTCTGTGTCCTCCCACCATGTATCTGTACACACCAATAAGGCTCCTCCAAGGCTGTTCCTTCCCAGGATTAACAGACCCAGCTCTGCAGCCTCTTATCAGACTCCCCATGCTCCTGTCCCCAACCACTCTGGTGGCCTCCCTGGGAGTCTCTCCAGTAGATCAGTGTCTGTCCTGTGTGTAGGAGCCTCAGGTTGGGGACAGCACACAGGTCCTGGGCAGAAGAGATGGATCCTTCCCTAAATCTGCTGGCTGCACCTTACCTCAGGCAGCCTGGGATGTGACGGTGGCTTCTTTGCTGCCTGAGGGCGCTGCTGTCTGATGACAACCTGGTGTCCCTGGGGCCCCAAGACCTTTTCTGCTGCTCCCAGACAGTTGTCCCTGACCTCTCCTGCTGCAGGATTTTGTCCATCCCAGGGGCCAGGCTTTATATATGCTTTTGTTGAATACTTCCGCTAATACTTTGAGAAATTAAACAATCAGTACTTACTTTACATAGAAGACTGCTCACAAACAATCACTGAATCTCTATTGTTACAGGTTGGAAAAGACCCTTAAGATCATCGAGTCCAACTGTTAACCTAGCACTGCCAAGTCCACCACTAAACCACGTCCCTAAGCACCACATCTACATCTCTTTTAAATACCTCCAGGGATGGAGACTCAAGCACTTCCTTGGGCAGGGAAGGTCTCCCCTCAGCCTCCTCTTCTCCAGGCTAAACAATCCCAGTTCCCTCAGCCACTCCTCATAAGAGTTGTGCTCTAGACCCTTCATTAGATTCGTTGCCCTTCCCTGGACACGCTCCAGCAACTCAATGTCTTTCTTGTAGTGAGAGGCCCAAAACTGAACACAGTACTCGAGGTGCGGCGTCACCAGTGTCGAGTACAGGGGAAGGATGACTTCCATAATCCTGCTGGCCACACTATTTCTGATACAAGCCAGGATGCTGTTGGCCTTCTTGGCCACCTGGGCACACTGCTGGCTCATATTCAGCTGGCTGTCAACCAACACCCCCAGGTCCTTTTCTGCTGGGCAGCTTTCCAGCCACTCTTCCCCAAGACTGTAGCGTTGCATGGGGTCGTTGTGAACCAAGTGCAGGACCCGGCACTTGGCCTTGTTAAACCTCATACAATTGGCCTTGGCCCATTGATCCAGCCTGTCCAGATCCTTCTGTAGAGCCTTCCTACCCTCGAGCAGACCAACACTCCCACCCAACTTGGTGTTGTCTGCAAACTTACTGAAGGAAGGTGCACTCGATCCCCTCATCCAGATCATTGACAAAAACGTTAAACAGAACTGGCCCCAATACTGAGCCCTGGGGAACACCACTTGTGACTGACCACTAACTGGATTTAACTCCAATCACCACAAGTCTTTGGACCTGGCTATCCAGCCAGATTTTTACCCAGCAAAGAGTATACCAGTCATTATATTTTTTTTAGTAATCATTTAATAATCTTTTTGATAATATTGTAGCAGTACTCTCTTCCTTAAGTATATATACATATGATGTCTTATCACAAGCCTTATCATTTAAATAGTGTACATTATACCACATAACAACAAATACTTTATGGATTGTTAGCTTTTCATTGAAATTTACCGACTATCCAACAATAAGTTTTGGTTTTATGTCATTCATATAATTTATTAACTTTCCACTTTACAAAGCCTTGATTAACAATTTGAATATTTTCTTTTATTGTTTTTAGATCTAACAGGAATAAATGTTAATTTTTTGGCAACAGATAAAGAAACACAGTTGTTACTCTACATAAAATTATTTTGCAGGACTTCAACTCCTCTGTAGCTCCTGATAATAGACACTCTGATTTTAATATCTGTAGAAATTTTACCAACCTGCATCTTAAGATTTCAAATTTAGATGCAAGCTTTTTCCCAGATAATGTGTTCCAAGAGAATATAAATCTGAAAGCAAGTAGTAGCTTTCACAGAATGCATTTTTACACATTGCAGTGTTATATCATAAGTATAAATTAACAAATCATAGAAAATAGATTTAAGTAAAAAAATATCATACATGTACTTTTTTGAGATGTATTCAATATAGACAGCAATTGACAGAACATGTGGCAAATGCTGTGGTTTATTTTTTTAATGACAAAACACACATAGGAACTAGTGACGTAAATGTCTCTACACTTCACTTGCATGATTTAATAATACCTTGACCTGCACTAGAAAGCAACAACAGATGTCTGAAAAGTATTTTCCACTATCAATCCACAAGTTCTATTGTACCTATCAAGGAAGAAGATGGTAAGAAAGCTTTTATGTGTGCGTGAGGTGGGGCGGGGGGGCAAGAAAGAGAAAGGGAGAGAAAGCCATTACAAGACAGTATAACATAACTGTTCACTGGAAACTGAGACAGTAAATTTTCTATCAGAACCCTACAAGTAAGAAATGTTAAATCATTCCCAGGTCACAAAACAAAGAAACAATTCAGAGTTCCTGGGTGTAAGAGGAAGAGCAAGCTGCTTTGCAGATGTTTCTGTAAATTGTGTATATACCCTTTTGCTTCCCAGAAAACTTCAAATGCTGTTAAAATGCATTTAGGAAAAATGACAGGAAAGCTTCTTCATGGTGTTTTAACCACACCCCTCTCACACACATTCTATGTCAACTTTGTAGCTGTTTTCTGTAGAGATCACATTGAAGAAAGCAAGATGCTAATGCGAACCACATTGCTCTAAATCTGATTCTGATTCACTGTGTTATCTGACCAGATTACTTAAAATTTGTATGTATCCTACAACAAGTTCACGAGGGGGTTGCTTTCACTAGGAAAATGTGTTTTTTTCATTAACACCTGATATGAAGTCAAATAATTAAATATCTATGGGGGACGATGATGCTAAAATCCGACCATGCCTGGAGTTAGCAGTGTGTTCTACTTTGAAATGAACACATTTATTTTTAATTACAAAAGTACTTTTATTTCTTTGCTGAAGAACAAAGCTCCAATTCATTACTAAGTACTATTTTGATAAGAGAGGCAATATGGTCCGACAATTACAGTACAGGAGAGCTGGATTCCTCACTTTGTCACAGATTTATTGTTCAGTATTAGACAAATCATATTTTTGTCTTTAAGTCTCCTCATTGTTAAACTGGGAATAACACCTGTTCAATGACTTTAAAGATCAATAGTTGTTAAATGCTCTCCGTATATAAACATATGAGTCTCTAAGTATTACAATTATATTTTGTCAAAGCACAGGGAAATTTTTCCTTCTAAGTTCTCTTCATCAGCAAAGAAATCTCAAAAAACAGAGACAGTTTAAAGAATACTTTTAAATATTTTTATTGCTGTGGGGTTTATAGAGCAAGCACTTAATGAACAGACGACATTTATCTCTATGGAACACTCAGTAGCATTTTCACACGGGGAAAGGAGACCATGCAGTCTGACAGATTACAAATTTGAGATGAGAAGTAGCACAGCCCTAAGAAAGAAGGGGTAACCTTAGAGGTAACCATAAGGAGAGGGTGTAGAGGGTGACTGCTTTTTTGTGCAGTTGCTTATTAACCCACTGTAGCATTTTTGTGTTACTGAATGAAAACAAATGTAATCACACAAATTTAGGACACTTTTTGTCTTCTTAATTAGAGACAAGTCAGTAAGAATAATATAAAATGACTGAATAATGTGTAGACTATTGCGTGGAGATGACAGCCTTATTTCAAGCCACAAACATTTAAAAAAATAATTAAGAGCTTAAGACATGCAAGCACAAAAAATGCAAACATTACTAATATAGCATCATCCAGGTCAATGAGTTTCAGCAGTACATATGTGTGCAAACATGCACACTTGTCTTCATACAAACAGTACTTGGGCAAGTGAAAATGAAAGTAGTTTTCTTGTTTTATTTTAATCTACTTGAGTTTAAAAAGCTACTACCTCGAAATCTCTTATCTTAAGCATTCCTCATTTTTACACCAATCAGGTCTTTCTCCTGAGTTCACTCTTCAATGATTCCTTCATGCAACCTGGTTTTGGACATTTTAATTATATGACTAACACAGGCTAGCCTATGTTGATTTTAAATGTCAAATTAATAGATCTGATCTTCAAACACAACAGTTCTTTCAGCATGTTTTGCACCACTGATGGGGTTTTCATGGAGTTATTCTGAATTATTAGTTCTACTGTAATTTCCTCAGGAATTGCCACAATGTGCAATGTTACAGATAGCCACCTCCTTTAAAATGCTCTATCAAAGATTCTCTTACCACGGAAGATTTAATCTGTCCGTTTCTCAAAATCTTAAACTAATCAGTTTGGCAATTACCGGTTCCAAATTGAAAACAGTTTTATTTAAATGGGGGGATTTTGATGACATGATTTTGGGTGCTATTATTTAAATACATAGTTTGCATATCTAATGGTTAGATTTCTTACACGGTCTTCCCCATGCTTTTTGTATATTTTTTACTATTTTCTTCTGATTATTGGGGAGCTGTTGTAGTGAACCCTCATTTGAGCTTGTATAACCTGAGTGTATCTCTGTCACTTTCCAAGTTTCCAGAGTAACTTGTTTGGGTTTTCAATCTGAAATTTTTTTTTGTTTTTTACAAAAGCCCTTCATTTTTAATGTCATTCTGAAAATTGATATAGGCTAACTGATAGAAGGTACCTAAAAATAGAAGCTCAAATACTACATTTTCAGGTTTTTTCAGGTCTTCTGTATTCCCCTTCTCAAAGATGCCCCAGCCAAGACTTCATTTCCTCTCCCATTTTACATGTTGTAAACCAGTCTTTCTTCAGTGTTTGAGAAAAACTGCTGGAAGGTTAGTGTTAAGACCTAACACCTCTGAATTGAACCTCAGAACAGCTGAACAGATTTCCAAGGAAATTACTACCAGTGAATTTAAACCTGTCTGGTACTAGAATCACATAAATATATATCAGTAATTATAACTCAGCAATTAAAACTGTAGGTATATGTAGAATCAGTATCACGCTGTATTGGGTTTACATGGCAAGGTTTTGGTAGTGGGGGGGCTACAGGGGTGGTTTCTGTGAGAAACTGCTAGAAAATTCCCCTATGTCCGATAGAGCCAATGCAGCAGGCTTCAAGATGGACCCACTGCTGGCCAAGGCTGAGCCAATCAGCGACAGTGGTAGCGCCTCTGTGATAACATATTTAAGAAGGGGGAAAAAAAAATGCACAACTACAGCCAGAGGGAGGAATCAGAATATGTGAAAGAAACAACTCTGCAGACACCAAGGTCAGGGAAGAAAGAACAGGAAGAAGTGCTCCATGTGCTGAAGCAGAGATTCCTCTTGCAGCCTGTGGTGAAGACTGTGGTGAGGCAGGCTGTCCCCCTGCAGCCCATGGAGGTTAATGGTGGAGCAGATATCCACCTGCAGCCTGTGGAAGACCCCACGCCAGAGCAGGTGGATGCCTGAAGGAGGCTGTGACCTCCTGGGAAGTGCATGCTGGAGCAGGCTCCTGGCAGGACCTGTGGATCAGTGGAGAGAGGAACCCACACTGGAACAGGTTTGCTGGCAGGACTTGTGACCCCATGGGTGACCCATACTGGAGAATTCTGTTCCTGAAGGACTGCACCCTGTGGAAGGGACCCACACTGGAGGAAGAACTGCAGCCCGTGGGAAGGACCCATGATGGAGAATTTCGTGTAGGACTGTCCTGTGTGAGGGAACCCACAGTGGAGCAGGGAAGAGTGTGAGGAATCCTCCCTATGAGGAGGAAGGAGTGGCAGAGACAATGTGTGATGAACTGACCACAACCCCCATTCCCTGTGCCCCTGTGTTGCTTCAGGGGGGAGTAGGTAGAGGAAATTGGGAGTGAAGTTGAGCTCGGGAAGAAGAGAGGGGTGGGGGGAAAGTGTTTTAAGACTTAGTTTTTATTTCTCAGTATCCTGCTCTGATTTGACTAGTAATAAATTAAACTGATTTCCACAAGTTGAGACTGGTTTGCCTGTGATGGTAATTGGTGGTGATCTCTTCCTGTCCTTACCTTGACCCATGAGCTTTTCATTATATTTTTTCTCTCCCCTGTCCAGTTGAGAAAGGGACTGGTAGAGCAGCTTTGGTGGGCACCTGGCATCCAGCCAGGGTCAGCCCAGCACACAGGCATGAAAGATATGGTATCTAAGCACTTCTGTTAGGAACATGAAGAATTAGCTGCTTCACAGTGTTATACACATATCCTGTGCTTTATTTTAAATCATTTTAAACACTAGAGACATGGAGATATAATACTTTTAATATATCTTTAGAATGTAGAACAAAGTACTCCCCTTTTTTGGTGTGTTTCAGATACAGAACAGTAATATAAATATCAACACAACATTAAACAGTAATTTCTGTCTCAAAGGTTTCTGTAACTCTCTCTTTGTTCACATTTTATCTGAAAAACCCACAAACAGGCGAGGTTGTAAGGTGTGAGACAACCACAGACCCTAGAAATTATAAGAAATTATAAGAACAGAGGAAGGATGAATCAAAGAGCAGCACCCACTCTGCTGCTGCCCTCTCCCTCACTTTTCCCCTGGATGTCTATGTTTGAATTTCCTCACTCTGCTTCCTTCTGTCTCGCACCTTCCTTCCTAATGCTTCTGTCTGATTTCATAAGTATTCCTTACTCAGTCCCACAGAGGTAGCATGACTCCTGAAGATGATGTCAGATACAGTTGGTAGGTACTTTATGAATATGAAATTATGACTAGGAATTAGGAGATTGTTTTTCAAATAAAAGTTACGTGTAGGTAGAAGCTCACCCAAAAAGTATCACAATCCCTCCCTCTGCCCTACCTTAGTCTGGCTTAGGCAGCAGAGCCTAAGATGTGACATTTCAACATTTTTCTCATGTACCCTTTTCACTATGATCTCTTTCACAATGTGAAAGAGTTTTGCTTAGATTTTAACCAGCTGTCCCCATTGTTTCCCACGATCCAGTGCTTGTATCACATGAAACAAATAAAACCACAAATAGATAAACACCCAAACATGATTATGAAAACCCACTGAGGCAGAAAACACACTGAGAGCCATGGGTGTGGCACTAGACTGTTTTCAATAGTGAAAAATGTTTTAACTAGAAGATCATTTTGCTACGAAATTTTACAATTATGGTCCATAATTACTCCACTTACTTCTGTCTTCAATCCAGTATTCTATAAAAATAATACCCATTTTTAATACATTACTTCAGAGATTCCTCATATTTCTTCAAATATCTGCTATACATTCTGTTTATATAAAAAGAGGTACATTATAAAAAAGTGATTTTTTTTGATGAAGGGAGGCAAAGGTTATAGTTAATATACAGCAACGGTTGCTCTTCTCACCCCATCACAGTCATCTCATATATCACTAGTGACTTTTGGCACATTTTTCTTGAAATAGAAAAATGCATGGTGTATGATTGATTTCCAATTCTTTCAGATGATACAGTGACAAATAAGAAGCCAGAGCAATTTAGTCTGAGGTGTCTGTTAAATACCATAAGATCTAACTTGTTAGAGAACCAGCCCATTTCCACCCATCTAATACCTAAATTTATCTTCACAGAGTGTTTGTATGAATAACAAACAACATGACATAAATGTGTATAAGCAAGGAACAAATGAAGGTTCTTTGTATTTTTAGTATCACAGCAAACCAATATTGCGCTGTAAGTTCATTATTATTCATGTATTAGTATTTAAATTTGATAAAGCAGAATATGGTTAAAATTTCTAAAAAGACCTTTCTGGGAAGATTATGGTACAATAAAATAATTATTCATTGTTTTCAATGTTTTCTAATGTCTTCTCCTTTCTTAAGGCACTGTGACTAACAGCATTTCAATTAATAAGTATTTTGCTGCTTATAAGTAAGCTTAAAACACTTTTTACACAATAAAACGTATGCAAGGTCTTCCTCCAAGGAGACATAACGCTTTTTCACACTATAAAAATATATGAACTGTACAGTCTTTATAGATGCAAAATATGAATCGGATTCAAAAATTTGTAATGCAGATACCCCAAACAATGCTTCAACATATTGGAAAAAGCTTCATGTTCCTGACATTTAGAAAATAGGTTTTTAATAAGCAAAACTAATTTATGAAAGTTCCTAGTTCGTTTAACATACATGTCTTAAGTATCCCTAATAAACTTTCAAGGGAAAAAAAATTGAGGCGTTGGCAAGAGGAAGAAGCTACTGCCAGCTATATCAGATGAGAATTCAAATCCATGCACAAAAGGGCACTTTTGCCCATGCGTTAATGGTAAACATGCCCATCTGTTTCAGGCATTCACAATAGCGAAGAGAGGTACAAACTGAAAAACTTTGTCATTCAAGTGTTTGAAAGACAGAATACAATTCATAAGAAGCAGCATCTCGGACATCTGGAGCATAAATTCCATGCTGTTATTTGGAAAATTTAACAAATACTTTATGGGATCCAATTTTTTTGCTGCACTGGCTGTAAACATACACTTCATGCTAGTAATAAGTGCGTGTGAAATGGGTGAAATTGAGTATATTTCAGTGGAGAGGAAGTGGAGGGAAGAACTAAGGGGAGATAGCTCTTTCTTGTTAATTCCCTACTCCTTTTGTTTCTGAAGGCAGAACAAAGGAGGACTCATCCAAACAAAACACTAAAGGGCTGAACAGAGGTAATTTAGGTCATCTACTTTTTAATAAATTTGGATAATGTATATGCATTTGCAGACCAACAGCTAACACCCATAGGATCAAAGTGAGAGAGGGGACAAAGTTCAGCCGTGGACATCACACATTTTGGCTTTATCTAATCATTATAAGATTAGCCTGATATAGGTAGGTGTTCCTCCTTTCCTTACACCATTGTGTGGATTAAACAACCCATTCAGTGACCTGTTTTGTGCAGATTCAATTGTCTGATTAATGAAGTTCAAAGTGAACCAATGCAAGACTCTAGAAAGCTGGAGGAAAACCTTCTTCTAAAAAGCTTCTTTTAACATTAAGTTTTTCTAAGAGACCTATGTCATACATAGAAAAGGAGTGCATATATACACATATATTTTACACAAAACCAAGATTAGAGATCCACATATGTTTTGAGAAAACCTCTCTTCAACAATAAAGATATTTTTGAAAATGAAATATCTGATATTCTTCCAAATTCATTCACCTTGTCCTCTAGGAATCCAGTCTGGGAATATTCTGAATACATATATAACAGCTTAAATTTTGCTTTCTTTATTATTTTTCCCCATGTAATTTATTTCACCTATTTAGGCAAATTTTGCATTTTATAAAGGTAAACTTATATAATGCAAACTATGGTTAAGGTCCACATTCAAATCTTAGAAACTGCAGTCATTACTTTTTTCTTCAGTGAGCTTCAAGTGCACAGAGTTAAAGAACTTTCACACAGAGCTCACACTTTTATACTTACAGCAGGTTTTCTCTGGAAGCAGATGTTGTGTCTTTGATAACTTTCCCATTTAGTCACTTTTCCCATTTTAGCATTTTTGATAAGTGAAGGCAAAATCTCATCTTAAGGATTAAGTGCGCACAAGTCATTTCTTAAAAAAATCACATACATAAGAGAAAAAACATGACAAATGTCTCAACCTATCCTTTTTCTTTTTCCCTTGTGTGAAACTCCTAGAAATATTGTTCTTAAAGACCTGGGGGGATGGGGAGGGAGGAAATCCAGCTTTTTAAAAAAGCACAAGCAAAGTTGTATTGGTTTCAGCTGGGACAGAGTTAATTTTCTTCCTAGTATCTCATATAGTGCTGTGTTTTTTGATTTAGTAGGAGAATAATGTTTCAGCAGAGCTGAAAGAGGAAGTGGAAAGGCTAACGAGTATCAGGGAGTATGAGAGGGAGATAGATTGGTGAAGCCACACCCAACCATCCCTGAGGCCAAGGCAGCAGAGGCTCCACAAGAAGCAGAGGATCCCCTACCCTCTTGCCACCAAGCAGAATATAAGACGTGGTGGTCGGAGGCCATCTTGGGCTTTAGTGACCATGATATGACACAGTTCTTAATTCTTGGTGAAGTGAGGAGGGTGGTCAGCAAAACCACTACCATGGACTTCCAGAGGGCAGACTTTGGCCTGTTCAGGACGCTGGTTGGGAGAGTCCCTTGGGAGACAGTCCTGAAGAGCAGAGGGGTCCAGGAAGGCTGGGCATTCTTCAAGAAGGAAGTCTTAAAGGTGCAGGAGAAGGCTGTCCCCATGTGCCGAAAAATGAGCCAGTGGGGAAGATGACCGTCCTGGCTGAACAGGGAGCTTTTGCTGAGACTTAGGGAAAAAAGGAGAGTTTACCACTTTTGGAAGAAGGGGCAGGCAACTCAAGAAGGGTACGGGGATCTTGTTAGGTCATGCAGAGAAGAAATTAGAAAGGCAAAAGCCCAGCTAGAACTCAATCTGACCACTCTTGTAAGAGATAATAAAAAATGTTTTTACAAATATATTAACAACAAAAAGAGAGCCAAGGAGAATCTCCATCCTTTATAG
>VYZW01047366.1:3664-36293 GCA_013401315.1 Balaeniceps rex
TTATTGCTTGTCCTAAACTGAGACTACTGGGCATCTTTCAAGAAAAACGTGCACAAAAATTAAGATACTCAGTAGAATAATTCTTATCCTCTATAGCACAGAGTTGACAATAAAAACCCATCAAGTTGCAAAGTATGAATTTCAGACAGGAAACAATGTGGCAACTAAAATCACCCCCATATTTCCACATGCAACGCAAGTAAAGATAGAGAGTGGAAGGAAAAAAAAAAATCATTAATTGAATGAGGGGAAATTCACCTGCATGGTTTACCCGTAAAACCTATAGTGTACAACACAAACCAGCCAGTCTGTAAAAGGGATATGGCAGATCAGCATGCCCTCCAGTCAGCACTGAACACTCCAACGTACGAATAAATTGTGCTTTAATCATATTTGTCAGCTTCTGGATTGTAACCAAAAACTGAGTAATTCTTTTACCCTCAGGAGATCTATTCAGTCTCTATCTATTTCTTGAAAATCTGACTATTAACATCAAATGTAGCTGAAATCAATCTAACCCACTCGTCACTACCATTGACGATAACTGTGTCTGATTTTTTTTTTGCAGTGAGAACTGCAGATCTGAAATATAACAATCCGAAGATGTCATTAAATAGCATCAATTTCTAAGTACAGCCCCTAAATTCAGAGTTCTTCATGCCAAAATATTATTCAGATCCTATTCTTTTTTAAAAATACAATATCTTTCCAGTTATCCTCCTTTGTATATCTCTCACTGATCTTGACCTGTCATTGGTGAGGGCTCTGAACTGAAGAAAACTGCCAGTAAAATAAGAATAGGAGAAAAACTATGGACTTTAACATCACGGATCCTCCATGCTGAATACAAATGTCTCATGTGATTGAAGGAGAACTAGATTAATACGGGAAGTTATGAGTGGATGCATTTGTAGATAAAAGGGACTGATATGAAATGAAAGCCATGTAAACAACTGATTAGGAAAGTGACAACCGACAACCTTAGGAGTACTTAGAGTAAGGGAAAAAGCATTAAAGGTCTTTTAAATATCTGAAAAAGAAATAGCAACAGGAGACCCTGTTGGAATTAGATGAGTGACTACTTGATGACAGAGAACTCTTCTGCAGAAGCAGCATGTACGTGTTTGGCTCAGCACCTGAGGAAGAACGGGCAATAAGTTGTCCCTGCTTTGCAAAAAAGCAGAAGAGGATATAACTGTACTAATGACAGCAATTAACCTAAAGATAATTGTGTTTCCCATAAAAAAGATATGCAATACTATATCAAATAGAATGCCAAAAAGGTGGCAGGTATGATTATTCCAGCAGTCACATTTGACTGATTAAGGACCTTAACATGTTTATGCATTTGTTCATTCATTCTACTCTGTAAAACAATGAAATGTGTCCATCAGCTAATACGAATGCTGGTCTAACCAAGTATTTCTAGCAAATGAAAATTTCTGAGAAAAGCTTCATTTGTAACTCAACCAATGATGAAATGCTGACATTAACTAGCAACACTATTTTTTAACAAGTTCAGAGAAAACTATAAATCTAACCCAATTTTTCTGCCTTGGATAAAAGAAAAATTTCCACAATAATTCTAGTTCCAGTACAGGAGACATTTTTTTCCTATTTGTGCCCATCAATACTCTTCCTGCATCTATGTTAGGAAGAAGTCATTTTCATTATGTAAATGTGATGTATTGCTAATTAAAAGGAAGAAGCAAGGCAATATGATAAAATTTACCTTAAAAGTGCTTAAAAAACAAAGCAGTATTCAACAAAAAGAACAGCTGAGTGCTGTTACCCAGAAGAAAACTAACACCAGATAAAAAGCATGAAACTGAATTCCAGGAAAACAAGGAGGGAGCAGAGTTATTTCTGTAGATGTTACCCACCATCTGCTGCAAACTAGGCTGAAGAAATATGCATTCTGCACAAAAAAAAAAAGGTGAATTCCACTAAAAATCAGTGTAATGTAACTTCAGGATAAAGAAGAGTCACTGCAGAAGTGCTTAGCATTTCAATGTGTGCTTACATAAAAGGGAAAACAATGTTAAAAAGTAATTACTTTGGTTTACTTCTAATAACTGTAATTACTGTTATTAAAAAGTAATTACTTTATAAAAATAAAGAAACAATGACAATGTTTATTGTTCCCTGCTATGCACAAAAAAAGTACTTGCTACCCTGACCTCGTGGACACTTTTAGTGAAAACAGAATTGGTGGCAAGTCACACATGCAAGTCCAGCAGGAAAAGATCATTTGCCTTTCGCAGACCTGAGATGTAATAACGATTCCAATACACGTCACAATGTAAAGGAGAGACCTGATTTGATAGATCAGAGACATAAAATGAGACCTTTAACAGTTACTGTTACTTCATAATTGCAGAGTATTTTCCTGTGACATTTGTAAAATTTAAAGAACCTTCTGCCTCCCACACCACTCGATAGAGTCAAAAGCCCTGGCATCCACCGAACACCACGTTGCCTTTGATCCCACAGAATAGAAGAAATCCCTAGGCTAGTATATTTGACAATATCGTTACTTGTTGTAGCTGTCCAGTTAGGTGATAATAAGAGTAACACAGGGACTCTTTTACAACCACTTGACAAAGACTGTTATTAGATCTAAATGAAAATCAAGAGATTGACTTTCACAGTGGAAAAATAAAATTTCAAAATACACCGAGAAAACCCTGAGACTTTTACCTTCAAGAAGAAACCTGAGGAACAGACAGAACAGTTCTGACTTGCTGACATTTTTCTGAGAGGTAGCAGCTGTGGATTGAGATTTCTGTTCTGCCCGAGTTGAAGCAGGTCTTGCAACTTGGTCTTTGACACCCCACAAATGCACCTTACCTCTAAACAATTCACTATGGTGAAACAAAGAAATGGGAAAACTTCCTAAGGGGTATTTATTCAAATGCAGATTTTGGAGCACTGGCGTTGCGGTGCAGTGGTAAATAGCAACCAAAACCAGTTCTTACTTAGTTCTACTTATTATCGAATTACACTGGTTTTGCAACATACTTTAGAGAAGAACTATCATTTAATTAAAACTTTTAGTTACGTAGAAAGATCATCCTTTATCACTTAACACTAGTATCCAGAGAATTAGGTGAATCAAAGCAGAATAACAATGTAAGCATTTTTTAGTGTGAAA
This sequence comes from Balaeniceps rex, assembly GCA_013401315.1. Taxonomy (NCBI): domain Eukaryota; kingdom Metazoa; phylum Chordata; class Aves; order Pelecaniformes; family Balaenicipitidae; genus Balaeniceps; species Balaeniceps rex. The sequence goes on from VYZW01047366.1 coordinate 6,819, forward strand.
TCACATGTACACTAGCAGAGTTAAGACCCATACGGCATCAGTTCTTTGGGATGGAAGGAAATTCTTCTGCTGGAGAATAAACTAAACCAGAAGAAATGAGAATCAAAGTGGCCTTTTCATTTATCCAGTGGTGAATACAGGTTCTGAAAAGCAAAAACTTTCAACAGGAATTCTTCTTGCTTGTCTAACCGTCTAACTTCACTTACCAGATTTTAACCAAATACATTAAAATGAAGGGGAGAAGGGGAGGTTGTGTTACTTGGATCCAAACCTTAATCTAGTGGAGAAGAAAGCATTCGTGTGGCTGCTTTGTAACTCATCTGAAATGTATGTGGACCATCAGCTCCACAGAACAATTAAGTACATTCTCCTAATGAAGTGAGACAGAATTGTAGTTCTGGTCACAATTGCCTTGCCTGGGCTGGTCTCCCGAGAGAACACCATCGGCCAAACACACAGACACACTCTGAATGCTGCTGCCTGCCAAGGGATTCACATCACATATGCATTATGGGAAACAGAGTTCAGCAGAGAGCTGAGACTGTCCTCTATACAGTCAGCTGAGGAGGGGGGAACAAAAGCAGCTAATATTGAATTGAGTCACATATGGTTTAGGGTGTCTTCAACAAGCCAAAGTTAAACGTTCTTATTTCAGACATACTGAAACACTTCGGATCAAAAAGTAAATGGTGAACATTTCTGAGAACAGTGTTGTCAAGAATTAGTTGGGGGAAAAAAATTAAATTGTAACTTTTTTAACCATGAAAACAGATACAAGAACAGTAACATCTCACATGAATGGAAATTCCAAACTTACTCAGCTTTCACTTTTACACAGGACTTGGGAAAATGGGAACACAGTGTTCATAAAGATTCTCTATTGGAAAAGTGAAATTGTTCTGTTTTGCCAAGTCTATAAGGTGACATCTCAGAACAAGAGGAGGAAAAAAAAAGAAAAAAAACACACACTTGCAGAGTTTTACTTACAATTTTTGTTTACTTAGAAGTTGGGTTTTTTTTTCCCGTGATCCTCTTGTGTTATACTACATACTCTCTGGAGCAGCAGTAAATATAGAAGAGTGACGAATGGAGAGTCATGCTCTCATGCAGAAATAATCTCTGGGATATGAAGCTAGTCTAGTCAACGTATTGTTTCTCTAGATGCTGCATATGAAAAGTGTCATGAAAACAGTTTCAAGGTCCCTCTCCCCCACTCTGCAACATCCAGTTCCAGGGCATAAGAACGCACAGCAGCTTCAGCTGGCTTTGCTGTTTTATGGAATTGACCTTGAATTTTTAGGAAGATGTTGACTGATGATTGGACACAGGTGGCAAAAAAGTCAGTCTTATTTCGTACATCCCTAACTTTCTACATTCCTTTGAAACATTCCTTCTAGTTACATCATTTTTAGCACCTTGCCTTTTTTCGGTAAGGTATTTAGCAGTCATAATTTGGTATTTACTGCCTCTTACATTCTCAGAACTGATACTTTCAGGTATACATAGCAGCAATAGATGCTTTCTTGTTCTCTTCCACCTTGTGTCTCAGTCTTGAGCTCAGGGGTTACTAAGCAGAGCAAGAGGTAAGGTAATCCTACTCTTCAGCCAAGACTACAAAGAGATTCCCCGGTTGTGCTAAATGGGATCATGCTAACTTATTCAGAACTTCAACGGGATCTCTAATTTTCAGTTTCCCATAGGATAGTAAGTGATGAGTAACAGCTTGATACATTGATGCTATCAGTTCAGAAGTTTAAAATCCCACACCTCACAAGGTCTCAAATCATTCCTAAGGGCAAAGTCTGGTCGATTATACAGCTGAACTGTATCCTCCCATTATTGCAAATACTGCAGTGGGTATCACTGAACACATTCTACTAATAACCCGTTGCCTATGTTCAGGACAAACACTGTAAGTATAGCAAAGCGCGAACATGCCCAAGGAGCATCACAGAAAAATATGCTTACTTAGCACAAACAGGTGGGATATTATGCTGATAAAGTTGCAACAATCTTGACTGTTTCCTATCATCATATAGTAGGGCAGTACAACCCCAGCAGATACAGAGGCAGGATCCCAACTCAGCCATCCCCAGGCACCTTACGAGCCAAGGAGCAGCAGCAGCCTGCTGCTGAGTCCAGCTGTGAGCTTGCAAAGAAGGATGCACTTGAATTTTTAGGCAGCATTCAGCGCTCCCAATCTTGCTCCATATTTCTTAAAATAAAAAAACAGCCATCTATACTGTGCCACTGCCTGGGGGCTGTCTGGCTGGTAATTCATATTTGGGACAACATTCCTCCTCTCCCAATATAATTGTCATGGTTTAGCCCCAGTCATCAACCAAGCACCACACAGCTGCTCACTCACCCTCCCCCTGCCCCCGGTGGGATGGGGGAGAGAATCGGAAGGCCAAGAGTAAGAAAACTCGTGGGTTGGGATAAGAACAGTTTAATAATTGAAATAAAATAATAGAAGTAGTAATAAAAATTGCAATGAAAAGGAGAACGAGAGACAGAAACAAAACTCAGGGAAAAGAAACCAAGTGATGCAACCGCTCACCACCTGCTGACCAATGCCCAGCCAGCCCCTGAGCAGCGATCGCTGCCCCCTGGCCAACTCCCCCTGGGTTTATACACTGAGCATGACATCATATGGTATGGAATAGCCCTTTGGTCAGTTTGGATCAACTATCTTGGCTGTGCCAAGTTTCTTGTGCACCTGGCAGAGCAGGGGAAGCTGAAAAAAGAAAGTCCTTGACGAGTGTAAGCACTACGTAGCAACAACTAAAACATCAGCGTGTTATCAGCATTCTTCTCATACTAAATCCAAAACACAGCACTATGCCAGCTACTAGGAAGAAAACTAACTCTAACCCAGCCAAAACCAGGACAGTAATGTTGATATATTTACCTCTCTCTCCCAATGTAATACTGATATATTTTAAAAAACTATTCCAGAGAAAGTAATAAATATTCAGAAATTACATCTCACTCAGAAGAGACATTTTGCTGCTGCATCTCTCATGAAATTCTGATTCTCCAAAACTGTCCTTGTGTCTCTAAATGAAACTTTTGTCTTCAGTGTCCTTCAGCCTTGAGGAGAAAATGGCATGCTACCCTATGATTAGTAGCAGACAGGATCCTTCCTTAAACGCTAGGGACAGTTGCTAGCCACTTGAAACGAAAACCTATATAGATGTAAATAATTTGCGAATGGAGGAAAATAATTTTGGGTGAACATTCAGGTCATCAAGATATTGAAAATTAAGACTTTCATTCGTTCTTGAACAGAAAATGTTCCTGTTTTCTATGTAAATTTGATGCAAATTTTATGCAGTTATTGGTTTACAATTTTAAATAATTGCAGAGCAAAATCTGGTTTACAACTGAGGTACATTCTCTTGTTTTCAACTGAGGTACCAGCCTGCATGCTATTTTAAAACAACGTTACATCACCACTAACAATATTACTGTATCCATGCTGATCAACTGAAAAATCAGGAAAGAGGAACTAAAATTCTGCAAAATCTTTTGTGATGCTTATGGAATCTATCATTACGATTTATTTTTAAAAAAAATCAGATTTAATACTTTTGCAAATTGTAAGTGAAGCTTTTAATGAAAAGGAAGGATTACTCTCTAATTGCTTGGGTCAAATTTTAATTTAAGATTTGAAACAAAATTCCTTTTGCTAAAAGATAAAGCTGTTAGGGTCTACATATCGTATTCTTCTTCCTGCCTCTGTTCGCTAATGCAGTACAGAAGATTAACGTGCAAAATGTCCCTCTTAATTGTCTCAAAATTTTCTCTCAGAAAAAACTAAGTCAATCTAAATTTTGTGTAGTTCCGTAGCCAAAAGTCGGAAAATCCATCCATATACACACGTCTGAATTTAGCCTTAGTCAAAGAATTACATGCTGGTTTTCACATATTTCTCATTTCTATAGTCTGTTCCTGAAATACATTGTCTTTTCTTCCCTATTTAAATTAACAATCATCGACATACACTACAACACAAACAGTGAAACACAGGACAAAACACACATTAAGGGATATTGAAGACTGAGGATAATGTTCTCCACAGGCACATGAACACAAATCCCACTGAAGTCAGCGCATGTTATGGAATATAGATTTGCTATTCATCAACAATCCTTCCACAATATTTTAGTCACCAGTGTGATTCACCCAGTTCTGAAACTGGGTGAATCTGATGAACTAGCCCCTAAAGGGGCCTGTCTCTTTCATGCACTACAGAAGGAGCCCAGACCATGAGGTCAGGCTGGATGTTTCATTTCAGACAAACCCCTCAGCCTCTCCTACATTTGTTGCCATCCCTGCCACCCCAGCAGCAATCTTCAACTAGGGGAAAAGCCTGAAGACCATCACAGAGATGAAAGCAGGTACCAGCAGGATTTCCACCTTCCAACCTCAAATCCCACATCTAATTTAAAAGCAAAAGAAGATGACAAAGTTCCTGACATTTTTACCAAAGGATATAGGATTTGGAAACAAACCATGGATGGACGTGGAGTTTCCATCAATCCTACTATGCTTGATCCACAATATGCAATACCAAGGACCTGACCTAGAAGTTCAGGACTTATGAAATCTGCTTCCAAGAGAAGTAAAACTCAGGAACATGAAGCAATCTGAAGTTGCTGATACATTACTAACAGTAGGAATGCTTCCAAGCTTCTGTACCTTCCTGTATGCATGCATGCTGTCTTTGCGGTGATACTTGGACATGCTACTCAAGTTTCAATGAAAAGGAAATCCAGATAGGAACTGCACCATATTCCCCGCGAGTGAGTCCCCCTATTTCCCCTCCTCCTCACTGTGTACCTCCACACTTTTTTTGACCCTCTGGAGATATCAAAATTTGCATGCTGGGAGTAAGTAAGTCAGTCTTGTCACAGCCAGAGGTCAGAAAAGTCACACAGACATCCAACAGTGCTGCTACCCCTGTACCAGCACCTTCCTCATTGATTCACGGAGACATGTCACAAATCCTGCATGAACTGAAGCTGGTTAATCCACAAAGGATATTCTTTCCCTTTAAGGCGTTATCAACGCTCTCACTGATAACTAGGGAAATTTCTGCTGTTTTTCAGATTTGATGTAAAAATCAATAACACAGAAACCTCAGGTCATTAAAGATCCTCAGGCAGCTTTGTAAGACTAGAGGCATTAGCCTTGCGGTCTCTGTGAATCCCTGACTAGATTCTTTTTTAAGTTTCCCTTCCTGTTATATCTTAAACACTGCTGCTGATTTTAGGCCAGAAGTGGCTGTGGGGTAAGAAATGACAGTGTATATTTTATATATCAACTTATTAGGTAAGATCATTATTATTTTATCACACAAAGCAGTGCTGAAATTTCACTATCACACCAGTTGCTGTTTACCCACTAATGTGCTTACATCGGATGTTGCTAAACGATTGAATAGCTTTCTGACTTAATCCTCTATAATTCTTTTCTGAAGAAAAGTGGAGAACGTTAACTTCCACTGCTTCATGCCGTAGGCAGTGGTTCATTCTGCAGACCTTCTGGAGATACTGCTATTGCTGACTTTTTTGTTAGTTGTGCTCTACAGAATGTTTTAAACAGAATAGACCATATCTTCAGAAACTTATGTTCCTCTCCCACTCTAAGTTTTGCTTGTTGTATTTGTTGCTTAGATGGCAGTTCAAGATACAGCTATTCTTCCTCCACAGTATCTGCCATGTTGCTTAACTCCTTAGCCTTTCGTGGCCAGCAAGAGGCTGTTACATACTCTCACTCTCACCGACCTCCATGGGACTCAGAACAGTAACACGGACTGCAGCCCAAACTTTCCAGTGATGTTGATGATGTGTGGTTTTAGTTTTTAAGATCCTGAATTGAGAATGCTAATGTGTCGCCATACAAAATATCTAGTATCCTTGGAAAATTCCATCCCATCCCCACTACCTGAAAACAAAGCTGTATTAACTAACTTTTGTTAGCACTACCACACTTCACTCCAATTTTTGTTAACGGTCATTGCATTTTTCAGTTCAGATTTCTATGCTGACAGAGAGAGATGAAAACAAAATAGTACTTTGTAAGGGGAGAAGTACAATTCTAAGACTCACTTGAGAAACCTATGAAAGTAGTAGTCTTCAAAAACTATCTTGAGAAATTAACAGGAAACTTGCTCCTAAAGGGAGAGGAAAAGAAGAGCTACAGAGAGGAAGAGTCATGCTGCCATCCAGCAGCCTGCTCTTTGCATCTAATTTGTCAGATAATTTAGTGAGAGCAGGACTTAAACGTCTCTACGGAAATTTTAGAAGTTCTACTGCAAATATCCGCAAATATCCTCAAATATCCCACCGCGCCGGAGTTAATTTAATTTCACCTCCCTGGTACAGTGGAATATGTTGATCTGATACAGAGCCTAAACCCTCTGAGCAACCGTCCTAGTCCATGTGCTCCTACTAGGACAGAGGAAAGCAAAAGCCAGGCAGTGGACATGGTGCAGGCAGATCCACGAGCATATGGATTCATCCTTTGTTTCAGAGCTAAAAGAAGCTTGAGAGTTCTCAGAGCATGGGATTTCCCTTTGAGTAAGCGCCACTAGTACTATACAGAATCATAGCATCACGGAATGCTTTGGGTTGGAAGGGACCTTTAGAGGTCATCTACTCCAACCCCCCTGCAATAAGCAGGGACATCATCAACTAGATCAGGTTGCTCAGAGCCCCGACCAACCTGACCTTGAGTGTTTCCAGGGATGGGGCCTCCACTACCTCTCTGGGCAACCTGTTCCAGTGCTTCACCACCCTCAGTGTAAAAAATTTCTTCCTTATATCTAGCCTAAATCTACCCTCCTTTAGTTTAAAACCATTACCCCTTGTCCTGTCACAACAGGCCTTGCTAAAAAGACTGTCCCCATCTTTCCTATAGGCCCCCTTTAAGTACTGAAAGGCCGCAATAAGGTCTCCCTGCAGCCTTCTCTTCTCCAGGCTGAACAACACCAATTCTTTCAGCCTGTCCTCGTAGGAGAGGTGCTCCAGCCCTCGGATCATTTTTGTGGCCCTCTTCTGGACCCGTTCCAACAGGTCCATGTCCTTCTTGTGCTGAGGGCTCCAGAGCTGGACGCAGTACTCCAGGTGGGGTCTCACCAGAGCTGAGTAGAGGGGCAGAATCACCTCCCTCGACCTGCTGGCCACGCTTCTTTTGATGCAGCCCAGGATACAGTTGGCCTTCTGGGCTGCAAGCGCACACTGTTGGCTCATGTCCAGCTTTTCTTCCACCAGTACCCCCAAGTCCTTCTCCGCAGGGCTGCTCTCAATCCCCTCATCCCCCAGCCTGTATTGATAGCGGGAGTTGCCCCAACCCAGGTGCAGGACCTTGCACTTGGCCTTGTTGAACCTCATGACATTTATATCAACTTCTAAAAAGACTGCTCTCCCACATGTGCCCAAAATAACACTTCTATAACCTTTAAATTACCATTTCAAACTCTTTCTTTACTTAATATATTTGGGTTTACTGGAGTTAACTATAAATTAATAAATCTAGCAAGAAAAAAAAAAGAAATATATGTTCAACTCACATATAATCTAAAAAACTTAGCAAGTGCAGATAATAAACTAGAAATTTCTAGTACATGTGATATTTCATTAATAAATTTTAAAAAAACACTTGAAAATTTAAATTAATTTTAAATTAGCTTAAGGAAACAATGCATAAAAACAAAGATTATCACAGTGGAACTAAAATAATATAGAAAATCAATTATTGCATTGCAAAACTGAAGGGAAAATTGGTTTATAGTCTTCGATCATGAAAAACAGTTGGTTAGGAACAATTCTCAAAGATGCTCACTCTGTTTTTTGAAAGGATTACCCCCCCCAAAAAAAAAATCAGTACAATGGTTCTGATCCCACATAAATCACTAAACATGGTTAGAAACTCACAGAATGTGACCGTAAACGTTAGCAAATATTGCAAATGCTTAGGGGAAAAAACCCTACAATCCACTATTTTAATTAATATCCGGATCTTTCATGGCACTAAGCTCCCTGTGTGGTGGGGTTTGCAAGCCAACACACAGCTCTCCCGAGATCAGCTGTTTCGTGTGGGACAGATGTAGGAGCCCACTGCTAAGTGATCAGACATATCAGACACCATCCTCATCACAAGCTCCCACTCATGAGCGTGCTTCTGCTACATGTGATTCAGTATGTGCATGGGCACGTGGGGAAGGGAGGGCACTTTTCCACACCACAATGAGCAGAGAAATGGTAATAGTGACGTTTGCGGCACAAGTCTCAATGGCACAGACCTTCCAAGCTTCATGATGCCAGTTTCCAAAGCATCCTGCCACAAGCTGCACCTCAGTTAAAAGTATTTCCTGGGTTCACGTTGGTGGTACCACTGCTACATTCTCCTGCGATGTGCCAGGTGCTGTAGAGGTATTTAATTGACGCAATCCGCGATTTAAAACACTGCTGTTGTAAGAACCGCTCTCTCTGCTGCCAAGCACCCAGCAGCTGGAAGGCTGACAGCTGGACTGAGTGCAACGTGTCTGTTTGCAATGCACTTCCAGAGCCTTACAAAAAGTGCCAAGTGTTGGATTATTACCACTTGGCAGGCCTAAGACGTGTACACAGAGTAGGACTAACAAAGTTTAGCAGTCTGATCTGGCTACCTATTCTAAAAAAGGGGAGAAAAATCATGTCTAGAACAGCTGAAACATGTGCACCACAGGCAAAAATCTTACAGAAGAGAAAGAAAACATAAATCACTCCTCAAAGATGAGGGAATCTTCCCTTTTGAAAGGCTTCTAAGCAATCAGTCATCATTCCTAAATTCAGTCGATGTGCGCGACAGGAGAAACCCAGACTGGGCCAGGAGGAAAATCAGCACAACCAAATGTCCATTTGAACTAACACCAGTGCTGACAGAAGATGGGAGGCAACAGACCAGCACTGTAGTCCACCCTGTCAGCCTGCTGGCCACATACCTATTTGCTAGTTAAGCTGATCAGGATGCGTAAAAATAACGTTTCAGGAGGAACCAGGATGCCTGTGGCTGCCAAGTCTTTTCAACACCTCCTCAGTCTCAGGCTGTCCAGCTCTAAGTTAGACGCTGCCTGCTGGCACGTGGTGGGTCCCTACACGTCATGGCGAAATCAAGGTCCTCTCTTTTCAAAGTAACAATTCAACTGGCTCCACAGGAGTTTGCGCTTACTAGCAGCAATTAACGCGCACCTGATTAGAAATATATGAGGTCTCCTGTGCAGCTCAGAGATTACAACCTGTCAGCGTACCACAACAGGGCAAAGCCTAAGTCTGTTGGAACAGCTATTTGTGCACACGGTCAGAAGGGGCGGCAGCTGCTGCCGGTCATTTACAACTGAGGTCGATTTGTAATATGAACCTGCTGAACACCTGGGCTATCCAGCAAAACTCCCACTACCTTCAATAGGCCAGGACTTAAGTCAAAAGAATACGAGGTGCCATTTGTAAGAGATGCACTGTTTCATTCAAGATTTGGTAACAAAGCAGCAAAGTTTCACAGAAATTCTCCAGTCTGAATATCCTGTAAAACTGCTAGCACTGCATCACACAGACCTTGTGATCTGTACTCTGTTTTCTGGGGTATTTTTAAATCCAACTTGCATCAACTGTAATCTTTTGGTTCATGATCCTTCTTTCTACCAGCGTGGGAAGGCCTCACAGACACTAAATAATTTTTAGAAACCCTCAGTTCTTTAATCTCTTCACTAAGGTAAATACTGACATCAAAACCAGTATTTAATCAATTTTTAAGGGCAAAAAAGAACTCCAGTCATGAGCTGGCAGTGGGCAAGGTTGGTGTGGTTTTAATTAACGATGTATAAGGGAGAACATTAACAGTGGTATGACTAAGGGTACTACTGAAGGAATGTTTGAGCGAAGAGGTGGGCATCACATCTACTTCTTGGTGATTCACAATTACTATTATTATTACTATTTGTCATTTTTCTTTCATCACTACTATTCCACATTAAAAGAAACTGACCCATCCACAACAAAGGTTTCACACAGCAAATCTTCATCCACAACGCTGCCATTTTGTTCAAATTAGTATCTTTTTACAAACAAAAGGAAACTGCAGTTAACTCTCACAGAAAACAAGCTATCCACACTTCCCACATAGCTTTGAGAACACACCTAAAATGACAATTCTTGATATGAAGTTCCTCTTCTACTCCACTTACTTGACTTTTTTTTTTTTTAATATTGACAAACATTTATTTAGATATATTAGGTTGGGGGAGACAATAGAGCTGTACTGTCAATTGTACTAATGGTATGAAAAAGTGTAGTTGTATAGAAATGGATATAGAATCATAGAATGGTTTGGGTTGGAAGGGACCTTTAGAGGTCATCTAGTCCAATCCCGCTGCAGTGAGCAGGGACATCATCAACTAGATCAGGTTGCTCAGAGCCCCGTCCAACCTGACCTTGAGTGTTTCCAGGGATGGGGCCTCCACTACCTCTCTGGGCAACCTGTTCCAGTGCTTAATCACCCTCATTGTATATAGAAAATAAACACAGACTTTAATTAGTCATCTTCACATTATATTCCATAACTTCTATTTTGCTAAAAATAGTATACTTGATTATGTATTTGTTGTCACTGCTAAACAAACAAACATTCTACTGCAAGATAAAAATGTTCAACCATTCCAGAGAAAGCTGCACGTAATTTAATTGCCACTAAGCTTTTTGTCCACATTTAATTATCAAAACTTACATTTAAATACTGCTTATCAACGCAAATCCTTTAAGCCTCCTGTTGAGCAGGCTCTGCATGTGAGTGTCTACACTCACAAGTGTGTGATTGGAGACAGCCAGCATGGCTTCATCAAGGGCAAGTCCTGCCTGACTAACCTGGTGGCTTTCTATGATGGAGTAACTGCATCAGTGGACAAGGGAAAAGCAATGGATGTCATCTATCTGGACTTACAAAAAGCCTTCGACACAGTCCCCCACAACATCCTTCTCTCTAAATTGGAGAGATATGGATTTGATGGGTGGACTGTTCGGTGGATAAGGAACTGGTTGGATGGCCGCAAACAGAGGGTAGTGGTCAATGGCTCAAAGTCCAAATGGAGACTGGTAACAAGTGGTGTCCCTCAGGGGTCCGTACTGGGACCAGTGCTGTTTAATATTTTCATCAACGACATAGACAGCGAGATCGAGTGCACCCTCAGCAAGTTTGCAGATGACACCAAGATGAGTGGTGCAGCTGACATGCCTGAGGGATGGGATGTCATCCAAAGGGACCTGGACAGGCTGGAGAGGTGGGCCTGTGCAAACCTCATGAGGTTCAACAAGGCCAAGTGCAAGGTCCTGCACCTGGGTCGGGGCAACCCCCGATATCAATACAGGCTGGGAGATGAGGGGATTGAGAGCAGCCCTGCGGAGAAGGACTTGGGGGTACTGGTGGATGAAAAGCTGGACATGAGCCAGCAGTGTGCGCTTGCAGCCCAGAAGGCCAACCGTATCCTGGGCTGCATCAAAAGAAGCGTGGCCAGCAGGTCGAGGGAGGTGATTCTGCCCCTCTACTCTGCTCTGGTGAGACCCCACCTGGAGTACTGCGTCCAGCTCTGGAGCCCTCAGCACAAGAAGGACATGGAGCTGTTGGAGCGGGTCCAGAAGAGGGCCACAAAAATGATCCGAGGGCTGGAGCACCTCTCCTACGAGGACAGGCTGAGAGAGTTGGGGTTGTTCAGCCTGGAGAAGAGAAGGCTGCAGGGAGACCTTATTGCGGCCTTTCAGTACTTCAAGGGGGCCTATAGGAAAGATGGGGACAGTCTTTTTAGCAAGGCCTGTTGTGACAGGACAAGGGGTAATGGTTTTAAACTAAAGGAGGGTAGATTTAGGCTAGATATAAGGAAGACATTTTTTACAATGAGGGTGGCAAAACACTGGAACAGGTTGCCCAGAGACGTAGTGGAGGCCCCATTCCTGGAAACCTTCAAGCTCAGGTTGGACAGGGCTCTGAGCAACCTGATCTAGTTGATGATGTCCCTGCTCACTGCAGCGGGATTGGACTAGATGACTTCTAAAGGTCCCTTCCAACCCAAAGCATTCTATGATTCTATGTGCACAAACATGTAAATAAGACTCATTTTATGCACTTTAAGATTGAAGCCCTTTGCTAAGTCATTGCCTTGCACTGCATCACAGTTTGAGGTATGAAACCAAGTTATAAAGAATTTGATGAATATAGTTCAACTGCCAAAATTTTCTTTTGCTCATGTTTGCAGAGCTGGAAAGTCTAAACACAGCATGATGAGATAGACCCACCATGCCAAGTCACCTTTATTTGGGGATACTGATAGTTGGCAGGAATTCTTCAAGTAGCCAGTTATTATAACCTTCAGCTTATGTGGTGGCAAATGCTGCTGGGAGGGTGTTTGACAAAGAACATACTTGTTATTAACATTTACAGTGAAAAATATGCCATATATATCCCACACATTTCTTAATCACTACTCCACCTTCCTCATGCAAATTTAACAAATGACTAACATTTACATGGAAAGCTTCCCGTTTTATAAAATTAGGTCCCACAGGGAGGTGACTTTCATTCTTTCGGTAACTACGTAAGAGTGATCCACAAATATAACCTTTTCTTAAGAACAGGTGTAAATAAACCTACAGAAATACTGCAATGGGTCAAGCAAAACTGGTTATGAAGTATTAGCATAGGAAACCATTCAGATAACGTAGCTGACCAAAGGAAGTTCACTGGTAAATTAGTGGGCATACGCAGTGAATACAAAAGTGCCTAACACCTAAAGCCAACAAATCCCGCAGGTCTTCACCAAAAATGAACATATGTGGTTCAATTCACCTTTGAGAGGTAATTTTCAGGCTGTGTACCCGTTTCTGCATAAGCTCACTGTTTTTTCAAACAGCTTCAAAGTATAAAATGATCTGGTGGAAAACTCCATCTACAGAATGCTGAGTCTGCTCCAGGGATGTGCCAGCACAGAGCATGTTGAAGATCACCAAACCAGCACCTATCCCTGGACAGTATCATGCACTTTATGGACTGAGCTGCATGGGTAAGCTAAAGCAGTACTCACTAGCAACAGACCTCAGCTCTCCAAGGTGAAATAAATATTGTCCGTCTGCTTCGCCGCTCTTCTAAAAGAAACCTTTATTGAATGTCTTACCCAAGAAACCCACAGTTATGGTTTCTTTTTTCCCCATGTCTGATGAGGCAGGAAACATCAGACCACATGACTGATTTTTCTTCACTAATTAACCTGTCAGGCTGAAATATCAAAATAAATGTACTCCGTTTTGATTTAAAAAGAAATATTTATTTGTTATTCTTCATTCACATTAAAAAAAAGGTATTTAGGGGAAAAAAAGCAGAACTCAACATTAAGTGTATCTTTAGTTCAAAGTGAAGCATTCTCTTCTAGATAGTTGTAGGAAATGCAGAGGGAACTAAAAGCTGGATTTTCTGGGGCTTGGTAATAATGGTGATGTTCTTTTACCCAAGACTTTGGGGATTAAATTCAGTCACCCAGAATATGAGAGACCCAGACACGATTTTTTTTCCTGTGCCCAGTAGGAAGTAGATCCATTAGTCCTAGTTCATAGGAAAGTGTTCCATCCACTAGGCTACAAAAGGAAATTACACCCCTCCATACTAATTCTTCCACCTTTTTGCTGTCAGCAAAACTATCACAATGTATTTTCAGAGGATATAGCATCTCAGCAAAGAGACTAGCAATCTGAAACACAGCTGCCACATTGCACAGTACTCCCTGAAGAGATTATGTCCAATGAAGAGTCTGGAAGATAATTTTACAGGTCATTTCAAGCAAGTTAGTTGAGGCTGGAGATAAAAATGATGTTACACCAATAGCAGAAACTGTTACAATGCAGGCAGGAAAGAAATTATTAAACATATTATTTAACAAAGAAAAGGGTTTTAAAGTATGTATTGGGTTTCATAGTGCCGAGAAACACTTGATCTGAAAAACACAAAAACTGAGGAATAATCTATGCCTCAAGACAGTTATGCACACCAGAACCCTTTTTCCCCTGTTTTCATCTGATAATTTGTGTGCCTCATTTACTTTACAACTGACATTTTAATGCATAATTGTCCTTCCTCACGTGTATAAGAAGATATATTTATTTTTCACGATGCAAAATTTTTCAAAGTATAAATAATAAGCAATACAACCAGATGTCTGACTGAATTAGTGTATTCTCACTAGCTTATTACGCTGACAATCTGTTCTTCAGCGGGGAAGTTTACATATAAGTACTATCACTTTCAAATCCCACTGCACATCAGCACTCAGATTTGGGCTTAGACCTTAAAATGCACTTTCCATCCTGTTTTGAACTACAAAACTGGGCTCTTTGCCAATGAAATACTTGCACAAGAAGGAAAAAAAAGAAGTATCCACATTTTTGTATTTCAGGAGGCAATCTTCTGACATGTGTGTCACAATATATTTTCTGATACATTAGGGGCCAGCCTTGATGACTAGAAGGAGGAGGACTACTAGAAAGAAAGTGTTTACTTGCATATCATTTCTAAAATACAATTATTAAATTTACAAAAAGTAGCCTCATCTTTTGGAAATCATTTAATTACAAATTCTGCACTTCTGCCTGAAGTGTGTTTTTCCTACCAAAGGTTCTGAATTCAAAAGAAAAGCAAGATTTTTCAGCACAAAATCCCACTAGAATTTTATTTAATCCCACTAGAATTTTATTTTGCACCATACTGCAAATAAAGGTAAGAGTCTTATCCACTTACTGCCAAAAGACTGTACCTTGCTGAAGTCTTGTTTGCAACAAAGGTAGCAGCTACCTCAGACATGGTAAAGCTGTTCTTCAGAAAGAGTGGTACTAAATTCATTTGATATGATGCACATTGTTAAGCATGAGTACTGAACCTCAAAGAAAGCCTCAAATATGAGAGTAAGTCCGTCAGGTGTCTTGCTACTCACAGAGTCAGTTAACAGTGACAGGTCAGTATTTCAAGTATTTTTTCAATTTACAGGTAATTTCATATTTAAGTACACTATACTGTCTCAGCCTAAACGTGAGAGAATAACCCAATCAGCGCTGCTGAATGTATTGATACAACATCAAGCCAACTGGGCTGATCACTGACAATTATTCTAATTTCTAATGTGACCACACTATTTTACAATTAATGAATCATCTGAAAAATCATCTGGGGAAAAAAAGGGCAAACTCAGTGTCTTTTATTAAACAGACAATTATTTGCTGTTATATCGAGGCTCAGGAGTAATACCACTGAACTAAAGTAGTAGTTTGATGGATTGGGGCTTTAGCTACAAATACAAGATACAGTTCTCTTAAAATGGCTATTTTAGAATGTAGCCACTACACCACTTAAAGGCAGTCACAAAACAACACATGAAAAACACGTTCTACAAACAACACACGCAATAACATCAGCATTAGCACTAAATCGCCACTTGAGGAAAACTATTCCTTGGTATCAGGCTACTTTTCAAGCGACAGTCACATGCCATATTACACCAGTAAGCATGTTACCCTCTCAGTAATGTTTAAAAGGAGGTACACTTCAGCTTTTTTTGGACCTCAGCCGTACTCCGCATTACTGTTGTGCATTAATTAATCACCGCCACACAAGATGTTCTTGGGGCATTTTTGCACGTGCAAATGATGCCTACCACTTTCCCGTTAGTTTGAAAAAAATACCCGTAGCAATTGGATGTACCAAGAAATACTCTAAGTGAAATGTAAGTAGCTTTAGTTAAAACATTTTAATACACCAACTGAAGTAATCTGGACAGTTATTTTCTTGTGTTTGCATTTAAGCGCAGACGTACCATTCCATCTCGAGGGACATGTAGCTCTATCCTTATGGACAGACCCACAAACCGCATGATCACCAAAGATTCATACAAGGACCTCAAGGAAAGATATGGCACCTGACAGCACGACCAGCTCCCTGAGCTGCCACATTTCTGGAGAAGTAGCTAAAGAATAAACACTGACAAACCATATGTGTATGGACAGATTTGGTAAGACATGCACACTGAGTCCAAGTAGATTCACAGCACGTGAAATACTGATTTTACATTATTTATCTGTCAGGGTAGTACAGGCCCTTCATCAGCAGTATCCTAGGGATCTCCAGAGACCTTATGACTCTACAGATACAAGGTAAGATTCATATAATGCTCTCTACCATAATAACATCAGGAAATACTGGTCTTTGAGGATTTTCAAATAAAGTCAAGGAAAGTATTCGTACTGCATGTAGATGGCAAAGATTATAAACAGTATATCCTGAACATGGGCTATCTGATTATGTTCTTGGCCATATGAGGGCCACTAGTAAAACTAATGACTTCTGTCCGAAAAAAACAGATCTGCAAAATGTACCTAAAACATGATGTAGGTGGAATTTAGGCAGGAAAATTCAAAACCTGTGCTTAGTAATTACCATACCCTGGAGAAGCCTATACTCACTGCATTCACCCCTGCCAGCCAAGGAAGTCCTTGCAGCAGTTGCGTGTATGCATTGTCTACGCGTGCCTGTGAAATGGCTGCTTTCCACATCTGGAGAAGCCCCAAAGGACAGCTTTTCCATGCCTAACATGTATCTAAAAAACAAGCACCGCCCACTAAAGCACCCTTTCTAGTAGCAATTATATAAATTTGAGAAGGGGCACATTCCTCAAATTTATACCTGCCACACATATCAGGTAGCTTGTGTCTATTCTCTCAAAGACTGATGGAAACATTCTCCATCAGGGACAGACTCCAGGGCCCTGGACCTACCTGTACCACAGAATCAGTCATCTAAGGCCTTGACATGACATAATTGGAGATAAATTACTGCATTTAGTGCCCTAGTTCTACAAAGCAACTTGATTAGGATGTAGGCTTTCCTTATCACCACTATGAGATGATGACAGGCAATCTCCACACTTGTGTGCTGGACCAAGAGCCACTAGCACAGGCTTATACTGCCAAACTGAAAATATCAGCACCCCACAGACCTTGCAGATTTTGTTTTAGGAGATGCTTTGAATCACATATGCAAGATGTATTACATCCTCTCGTAGCTGTACAACCATTCTGAACTGAGCACACAGCAAAGGAACTTCAGAATTGCCATATTAGTTCAAAGCTGAAGTCCACTAGTCAGCACCAGTCTCTGATGAAACCTCATCATGAGGTTTTTCTTCGGAAAGCATTCATTAGACACATACATTCATATATTTTGAGATGGGGGTTTAAGTCCAATGTGCATACTGAATTAATACTCTAGAAAGACACTTAGTAATAGCAATACAGCAGTGAATTCCAAAAACTCTGGTTGTTCTTAGCTGAGTTTATAAATAATCAAACCCTGTGAGTGTTGACAGTTTCATTGCTGTTATTCCTTTCCTATATCCAGGTAGTTGGTAAGTAGCTGGTAAGTCCCTCATAGATAAAACAGCAAAAACTAGGAGAGACTGATAACTGGAATTTACCAGTTAAGCAATAAAATACAATTTGTACAAAAGAAAGCACACATCTGGTAATCACTTGAGATTTTAGGACTCATCTTGCATTGCTTAATACCCATTTTCCCCCTCTGTGGGATAGCTTCTCCTCAGAAGCATTAACAAGTGGTAATTATAGAAGTCATGCTGACAACACATAATCAGAGGGACACTGTCAACACTGAATGTCAGTTGACCTGGATGTTAAAAATTGCGGTTCCTGGAACCTTTATAATTTATGTTTCATCTAGTTTTTATTGTATATGTTCTTACGCCCTACTTTAAATGATAACTAGCCGGCAAAACTTAGAGAATCAAATTACACAAGGCTACATGATTTTGACAAAATGCAGCAATGAAAGGACTATGGTTTTATGAACATGCCTGTAACACGCATTCTCGCTGTGGGCGCAACTGATCATAGGAGTTAAAATTTCCGTAACTACATTAAACCCGTTAGATACTGCTAGTTTTAAGTAAAACCGACGTCGCCCGCCCCACTCTCCACAGCAAACTGAAGCCATCCTTCGCCTCCCTTACAGTGGGGCAGGTATTACGGTCTGCGCCTAGGAAGGAGACCTCTGCCACCTGGGCACGGGGGTGCTAAAGCCGCTCCTCCGTCTTTCCCAAGCTCAATTACCCCGCTCCTCCACCGGGGAAGACGAGGAAAGGTGACCACGTCCCCACCGCGGCTGCCCACGAGCGGGTCCCGCCACGGGCTCTGCCCCAGCCGGAGCGCAGCAGGCGGGCAGCGGCACCCCCTGCCCGCCAACACCTGTCCCGCCGCCCTCGCTCCCCCTCCAGCGGGAGTTAGCGCACAGCCCGGCGCCCCGGCCCGCTCCCCGCCCGCGCAGGGAGGGAGGGAGGGAGACCGGGAGGGAGATGGGCGACCCCCAGGCCAGGCCGGCGGGACTCACACGGGGTAGAAGGCATAGGGCGGCAGGGCGCTCTCCTCGCACGGCTCCGCGTCGAGCAGCAGGTAGTCCTGGCTGTCGTTCCGCCGGGCGCCGGCCGCCGGGGAGCTGCTCTTCCGCGGGGCGTAAGGCTGCGCCTGGCTCATGTTGTCCCGCGGCTGAGGCGCCCGGACGGGCGGCGGCTCCCTCAGGGCGCCGCGGAAGCAGCGCGGAACCGGCCAGAGCGCGGCACTGCGGATCTGTCTCCTCACAGCGCCGCGTCCCCCGGCGAAGAGCGGGCAGCGCGGAGCGCCAGCTCCCTCCGCGCCCCGCCAGCCCCCTGCGCGCCCCGCCGAGCCCGGCCAGTGGTTGCTATGTCGGCCGGTGCCGCCGTCCAGGGAGCCGCCGCCCACCGCGCCGGAGGCGAGGCGCAGCTCGGCACGGGGGCAGTAAAGTTTGCGGCGCGGCAGCTGGCGCGGCTATCCTCGGCCGGCGGGAAGGGGCGGGAGGTGGGAGGGCGGCGNTCCTGTCCCGCCCTGGCTCCCGCCGCCGGGCCCGCAGCGCCTCGCCACAGCGGAGCTGGCGGTGAGCGGCCGCCCCGGTGGCTCGCCCGCCGCGGTGGCGCCGCCTCACCTGCGCTTGCACGGTGCAGCCGCCTGAGTAGCGGCGTGCGTACCTGTGCTCCAGACCAGCCCCGAGAAGAGGGGTTGTGTCCTCAAGACAGCCTCGGCAGGGACAGTGTTCACCTTCAACCACTTTGTATACAGCGTGGCCCCCGGTGGGCCGAGGAAAATCACGCAAAACTCTCCCCCGGGAATCTGGCAGGACTGCAAGCGTGCAGCTGGCGGCTACCTCCCGCTGTTAGGAAGCAGGAGCGGGTCTTCTTTATTTTAGCTTGGAAATAGAGTGTGTGCTGTGCCTGTGTCCTTTTACAAACGCTGTTCATCTGTTTCACAGCAGAACTTGTTTTCATCACATCTAATAATTTCAGATAAGAGCCGGGGCAAAATATCACCTTTCTTAGCAAAAAAACCCCAGTAGTTTTGCAGTAATAACACATCAGCAAAACTCAGTCCACTTGTATTTCTCAGTTCTGCTTCACTGGTAGCACTTTGTCTGATGATATTGTTATTTTACTTACCTAGACTGTAATAGCTCAAATATACAAAATAATTACAAACTTTTCTAGGAAAAAATGTAAGGCAGTGAAGAAATAACATATGACCTACAGGCATCTTTCACATTAAACATAATAGACTTACTATTTCATAAGGGAATATTTATAACTAAATGTTGTAAACATACAGCCAAAATGAGTGCATCCAAATAAAATCTCTCCCTCATCCCCGGCCATGTTCACATATTTAAAGTATTGCCAGCATTTGTATTTGAATAGCGTGCAGCCCTTTACTCTTCAGGCATGCACACCTTGCCCTAATTTGGTGATATGCTGAGACACTAACTGGGCAAACCCCCGCACAGTCCTGCACACAGTGTACAGGCAGGCTGGCATTGCCCATGCTCTCCACCAGCCTTTGCCAGACCATGGTTTTAATGACTGCCTGAGCCATGGAGACTCGTTTCACCTACCGAACTGCAAGAGGAGGAGGTATATAAAGAGATCCACGGCTCACTGAAGTTACAACAGTATTTACATGGTCTTTAGATGAGGTTCAGAAATACCTGCAGTCAAAGGTAATTCCACAGTTACTCAAAGTTTCTGAAATTTCTTTTGTCCTCATAGTTATGGCTCTTAAAATTAGTCTAATGGGTTTTAGAAATCTTCCTTTCTTTGCAAAACATTTTCTTCTGTTAAAGAATATTTTATTTTAAATAGGAGGTTTAGTAGCAGCCTTACCATGTGTATTTTATAGTTCTCATGCTAATTCTTATTTCATATTACTATAAAAACAGATATTATAAAGTTACGTGCAGGCTTTGCATTTGAGAAATAGGCTGTTGATAATACCTCACATTTTTATTGTAAGAAAATTGTTTGCCAGTAACAGAGAATTCTGTGATGGGGGCAATTTGAATGTGTCCCACTGCTCTTGTCCATAACCATTTCATTTCACTTGTCCTACTCTGTTATAAGGATATAGTGCTTCTCCACTTGGTCTTTTTTGTATATTCCTAAAATATTTGCAGATATGTTTTATTTCTCCATTTTATTTCAAGTCCTCTATTTGATACTAGGCTGGTGTCTCAAAATCCTCTCTTCTAGGTCCCTTTATTTTTTTCTCTGTTCTTTCTTGCTCACCCTGCAGTGTATTTACTTCTTTATTAAAACTAATACCATCCTACTTGTTGTGGTTTAGCTCCTGTCGGCAACCAAGCACCACACAGCCGCTCGCTCACCCTCCCTGTCCTGGTGGGATGGGGGAGAGAATCGGAAGGGCAAAAGTAAGAAAACTCGTGGGTTGAGATAAGAACAGTTTAATAATTGAAATAAAATAATAACAATAATAACAATAACAATAATAATAAAAATAACAATAATAAATTGTAATGAAAAGAAGAACAACGAGAGAGAGAAACAAAACCCAGGGAGAAAAAAAAACCAGTGATGCAATTGCTCACCACCCACCCACACACCGATGCCAAGCCCATCTCCAAGCAGCGATCACTGACCCCCAGTCAACTCCCCCCAGTTTATATACTGAGCATGACATCATATGGTATGGAATAGCCCTTTGGTCAGTTTGGGTCAGTTGTCCTGGCTGTGCCCCCTCCCAGCTTCTTGTGTACCTGGCAGAGCATGGGAAGCTGAAAAGTCCTTGACTAGGGTAAGCACTACTTAGCAACAACTGAAACATCAGTGTGTTATCAGCATTATTCTCCTACTAAATCCAAAACACAGCACTATGCCAGCTACTAGGAAGAAAATTGACTCTATCCCAGCTGAAACCAGGACACTACTTTAATGATGGGTTATCAGATCCTTTGATTTCAGAGCCTGCTCAGCCACTTTCAGTTTTCTTCTGCTGCTTCCTTCAATCTTCTGCTTACTGTTTGAATGCCCCTAGGATTATTTCCCATCTTCCCCATCATACTTGTGCATCTCTCTCAGCTTCCAGGTGGCATTTCTCATTTTCTCAGGTGCTTCCCTTCCTGGATCCCAAGCCTTCCTTGGTCTTCATTCTCATTTCAGCCTTGTAAGCTCTGGTATCACCCCAAGCAGTCTTACTTTCTCAGCTATCCCAAATCTTCCACAGATTCTGAAGCCACACTCGTAAGTTGCAGTGATGACTCTCATGATTTCTTTCAGATCATACCGCAACAGTGGCGCTAATGAAAAGTGAAATAAAACAATATGGTGTTTTTATTTGTGCATGCTGTAGAACTGATACACCATGAGAATATCAACCAACTTTGACAGGGGAACCTACATCAGTGTTTTTGGTGACTGCTTACTGAAAGTTAACCACAAACAGCTGGTTCTGAGTATTTAATAGCTCAGAAATGTGGTAGCATTGTGAACTCTTCCAGTTCTTGGCCATCTCAGTACAAGCTTTTTGATGGTTCAGAGTAACAGTGTGTGATGGTCATGGTCGTTATTTCTGTGATACAGGTTCGTTGTTTTGGCCCTTTGTGTTTCATAGCACTGCTATCAAAATAACTGTAAAAAGGAACCTTTACAGAGAGGCAACTGAATAGGCACTGGACAATGCATTTTCTCTAGAGCAGAGAAAGTACCTACTATCTTGGGAACAGCAAAACCCCCCTTGTATTTATATTGCCTTTTTATATTCACTGGCATGATAAATAAAATACCTATGCTCTTCTGACCCTACGTGCTTTTCAAGTACAAGTTAATTCTAGGAAACGACATCAGAATGGTGCAGTTTTGGTTTACTTCATCAAGGACTGGTAAGTCTTGCTAAGTTAAACAGTTGTGTGATTTTCAGAAACATTGGGCAGATCGAGTCATAGAAACAAAAAATGTTCATCATCCTTGAAAGAGAAAAAGGTGCTGAGCTGAAACTCTGAATCTTTACCACTTGATTTAAAAGAAAAAAAGTCTCTTTCAACATACTGTAGCAACTGCCTAGTCTCCATTGACTGGTTACAGAGTGAAAACATGCAGGACTATGGGAGTGGGCCATACTTCTACTAGAGGTTAGATAAGTGCACGCCTTCTGAGGTCAGTGGATGTTCCAAGAGTCACAAGATGATGGAAACCCTGTCCAAAGGTGGTGTGTCCTGTTGCACTTAGGGTCCTTTGGATGCATTTGTGTCTGAACAGTTCAAGATATAGGAGCGAACTTGCATCCATTTCCTTCTTTGAGTAATGGTCTAGGGATGATGATCCATTCTGTAACTATCTGAAAGCCAGTGAGGTTACAGAGAATTACGTTGGATGTCAAGATGCTGGGATGAAGAAGCAAGGAGTGGTCCTTTCCTTCTGTGAGAGACAAGAAAAGAGATTCCTATCAGAGAGTATGTCTTTAACTGTTCATTAGTCTTCCTGTAGGTCTTTCCAACACCAAAATGAAACATATGTTATTCTGGCTTTGCTAATGACTTGGTGTTTCTGTTGCAGAGATAAACAACATATCCTGTTTTTTAATGAATTACCTATTATTGATATTTATGCAGTGTTTCATTAGACATTTAAATTGCAAATCAAATTACAATGAAATTGCTGTACATGTTCTAGAAAAAGTTATCAGATCTTCACTGCAGTCTTTCCCATCCATATATATATTTTAAATCAGAGTGAATACAGAACTAGACAAAAGAGCTATTTTTTCTGAGTCTTTATCTGACTTGTACACATATTAACCTTTCATTCTCCTGAAATAAAAAAATCTATAACCCTGACTGATGATACAAAAATTGCAATATTTCCCTGCTTAGTATTTCCCTTATGTGCACTTTTTTTATTACATAATCTGAAAATATCTGTCTTCTCAGATAAAAAGAACTGATGTATTTAGTATGAAATGGAAGTGTTAGTTTAGAGCTGGCTTAATTGGTTTTATTACAGACAGCAAGTTACAAACTATTCCATCATCATTCACTCAATCAAGTATAGTGACTGAGATATTTCACTCAGAAAGATGAAAACCAGAAACAGAAAGCTCCTATTCCCTATACGGGGGAAAGGATAAGAGACAGAGTGAACTTGCCTGACGAGTGACAGGCACATTGCTTAATGCACTACTAGAAGTCACTTGGGTACCATGGCAATGAAAGCTACAAAAGAAGCCATGCAGAATAGCACAGTACCATGATTCAGCCTCACTGAATAACTTACATAAAGGTTATCTCTATACAGCAAAATATAGGTGCAATTGTATTGCTCACTTGCAGACTAATCTAAACCTGTTTAGGAACAAAAGGGAGTGGCAATATCAACCTGTACTTGTAGCCTGGAAATTTTCAAGGAGTCATAGAATGATGTTTAGTTGCTTGTGTCTTGTTATGTGAGCTGGTTAGATTGCACTAACAAAGGAGGTCCAGCACGCACCACAATCACTTCCCGGCTCTCTGTTCTGCACTGGGAATACTGTGAAAGGTACATGTGGATAAACCAGGAAAGGGACAATCAGTGTAATTGTGCCATGGCTAGGCAGTGTCACTTCTGCAGGTGTGAGCATCACTTGGAAAGAAAAGAAGTATGCTATACAGTGAAGGAAGGCTGGTTTCTTGGAGGTGTGAAATATGTGTAACCTGCCTGCTGGAATTCCTTCCTACTGCATAGTAAAGGACTCAAGATTTGCTTTTATAAAGCCAGTGAAGTGAACCAATGCTACTCAGTAGTTTTGTTGATTCTCTACATAAAAAATTAAATAACCATTGTCAGCTACTATTTCTAATCACAACTAGTCTCTGCCTTTGTCTAAATGTGAATGAAGACAGAATCATGTGCCACCAGGAAACTTTCTCTGTGTCTAAAAATCTTCCCTAGTATAGTCTCTTCTGGCCATGATCCAGCCTACTGCTTCACATTCGGCTCTCATACCTGTACACCTTCCCACAGAATGCTGCCTGGATACATTTATGAAACTGAAGTGCAAATTTTAATCAGTGTCAGAAATTACAGCCGGGCCTTTTTTCTGCAAAGGAGAGCTCGATGAGGAGGTGGGCTCAGATGGCTAGTAGTTATTGGCACCCAAATGAGAGTACTAGGACTGGATCACAGAAACAGTAGAAACATTTTCAAAAGCTGTCCAAAATGTCTTGGCTAAGAAGACTCTGGGGTGTCCTGTGGCCAGAGATACTGAAGGGCTTTTGCACTGTAAGAGAGAGGGGAGAAAAGTAGGGTCTGTGATGAGAAGGGGTGAATTTAAGGTTGTGTTCCTACCTGGACACTTATACTTAGGACTCTAGTTTATGGGGAGACAGAGATTTCTAAGAGCATCATTTTTTATGGACTGCCAGGGATGCTCCTACCACCACCACTTACACACGTGTACACACACACGACTTACAGGACCCCACTCAGCCATTATCCTAGTTTTTGCTGCCAGAAACATACAATTCTTCTCTACGCACTTTCACACAAGGTCTGTCATGATACATTCACCTTGGTTTACATGGTATAATTAATTATTGTCAATTGGTTTTAAAAATCTGAAATGCACTAACACCCACCCGTACTGTATCTACACTGTGAAAGTCAGTGCAACTGAAATATTGTCATTTGAATCCATTGCAGTTTCATTACACATAATTTTGTGGGGTTTGGATAAATACTATGTTTCCAACCCAGTAGTCTGAGGCGTGCTGCTCAAAGATAAAGAACACTACTAGTCATCGAGCCCCTATTCCCATTACAGATAATAAGATACTCCTTCTGTATTGTAAGTGAGTAGGAGGATATTTGAAGTCAAAACTAGATAGAATTAAGTGGAAAATATCTTGCTAGTTTCCAAGGAAGTGGAAAAGTATTAACCTCCCAAAAAGAGCGTATAGGTAAGGGGGTGTTGGACCAGAGATTGTGTATGTTGTGAAAACCAAGAGTAATCTGACAGAAATCAACAGAATTACAACATTATTAAATCAATATAAGTGAGATCAAAATTAGGTTTTTTTCCTCTGTCTACCTTCTGTCATTACATAAAGAAATAAAATATTGTCAATGACCCTTTGTCCTTTTAATAACTAACATAAGAGCTTTTCTATGTGGGCTCCATGTTCACTCAAGCTACTATATTAGCCTCTGTGTCCTGCCGAAGTCGTTTGAAGCATCTCCACTTGTTGCCTAATTCTATCAAAGAAGTAAAGAAAGTGATACATTGAAGGCTTTCATGTAAATGCTTTACAGAATCAATATGTGGTACTCATCTTGGAGATTCGATATTTAGACCTACCAATGTATAAAGGATAAACAAATATCATAAATAGTGACAAATAAATTAGAGCTTCAGCAAAAAGAGGTTCTTAAAAATTCAAATAACTATTGCTGATATTTAGCCTTTACTGGCAAAGTGTGTTTGTACAAACAAGTTGTTTAGCTTGGCATGATCACATACTGCCATGAAAATGATATGGTTCATAACGGTTGCAATATTTTCTATTTCCTTTTCATTTTAATTTAAGTGATCTTTATAAGTTCAAGGTGTGAAGCTTCTAATAATGAGAAAGGAATGGTCATTTTTTTCTGGTGAGTACTAGAAATCTTGAGTTAGCCCTGTCAGTTTAACATTCAGGTTTGTCTCTATGTCATATTAAGAGATGACACCAGTAGTTACTCTAGTTCTCAAACCAAATATCATGCATAGGGATATTATTTTATGATTTTGGGAGGGGGGGTTCCCCATGCTTATTGATGATACTTTTATAACAGTTATCAGTTATCTGCCTCCTTTGAGAAACGGATAAAAACCCAAAATGTGAAAAATATGTTGACAGGAGACCATTAGAAGAGATTTGTTATACTTAAAAGAAGACTAACTGTAGTGAGTACCTCCTGAACATGTCTCACTGCTATGTCAACTTTATCATTTAGAGATTCTGACAAGATGGATATTAGTGTTGCAATGCTGCCTTCAAGATGGAATTTATAATCATTGATATCCCACTGATTTCATCCTGCTGTGTTAAAAATAATAACTCAGAACACTTTATCTGTCAAAGATATCTTTTCTAAGTTATCCACAAATGATCTCTTGCTTATGTTTTCTCTGAATTACATATGTGCATCATGTTCCTTTACAGAAAATCAGTTTCTACCCTAAGTTTCTTGTTAGCAATGCTCTAAGAAATAAAATAATCCAGTCTGGAATTATATTCCATTTTACATTTCTGTTTCTTTTGCTACAAGTATATGCTGCACCATCTTATTCAGTGACTTCAGTAGTAGAGTAGAGGACTTCAATGCTTTTTGGCATTAATTTTTTGAGGGAATTCCACCTTCTAAAACATAAGATGCTGATTTTTTTTGTTGTAATTCTAAGGTCTGAGAGCATCAGTGTTACAGAGAAAACATGATGCAGTATCAACTGGCATCAAGCTGAGAATGTCTTTGAACTCAGACATGTCCTTCTGTTTGTTTGTGGATGCTATACATCTGCCAACTATTAGAGAGACTTTGCCTGCTGGCTCCTGCAGGCAGGCCTGTATTTTATATACTTGCAGTGTAGTTCTGTCACCCTATCTTCTCTGTGTTCTTGCTGCAGATGATTGGCCTGATCTGTTTTGTCTGGAAATCAGGGAAAAGTGAGTTAGGAAAAGAATGTTGTGTTGCATGAAGGGACGTGCCACCTAAAACAGCTCCACCTGAGGACCACGGGCTTTCCTCTGTTATGCACTGCACCACCAGCCTTCCCATCTGAGTGACTCTCTGGTTCCTCTGCATTCATGTCATCCATTATTTGACATTCACATATTTCTAGATTAGTAAGGATTTGTTTGAATAATTGTTCTGAGAGAAAATTCATGTCTGTAATCACACATCAGCGATGTGGCTGAGATTGTTCAAGAAAAGACAGTTATTATCCTTTACTTGCTGTTATTATTTTCGTTTTTTTTGAAAGTTCCACCATGCATTCATAAAGAAGAAACAACATCATAAAACTTGGATAATTATTTGCTTATCGTAACTTTAGAAAAAAACCACAAAAACAGATTTCTGGGATGAAGTTTGTTTACATACATTAATTGTTGAATTCTATGAACTAAATTATAAAATATAATATATAGTGTATATAATATAGCCATATATATACCTTGAGGAAGAAAAAACGGCTGATCTGGAAAATGTAAGACAACTCAGTCTGCTACATAGTGGGTTTGTCACAAACAATTTGACAAGCTCTACCCAAAATTCTGGATAAGATCAAGTCTTGTATAAATATATTCTTCGTATATACATCCTCCATCCAACAGTCTGAGCTGTGGTGGCATCTGTCAGGACATGCTTTGACAATCAGTTCTACCCATCATTACTTCAGACCTCAATGAGTGGTCGGTCTGTGTCGTGCCACCGGATGGGACAGTCAGGTTTTTAATTACATTTTACCTGTAGTTTATGAAACTTAAACTGCGTGTGGCATCAGTGCGTGAACTAGCAACTGTGATATGGAGCACAGAAGGTTTTCATGTCATTCCTTCTGTCTTGGATCTGGCTGATGCAGAACACTAGGTTTGACAGATTACTTGGTCTTGTCAAACATTATCATTCTTGAAACATTAAATTATTATCCCCTTCAGAGGTTACATCGCTGACATACTTATGCAAGATGCTTATTCATTGCATCTGGCTATGCCACCACAGTGTCACAAAATACTTTATACTGTTGTTAATTATACTTTTTAGTAATTCACAAGTGTCGTGGGCCTCTGGTTTGACTACACCACAATGCATAACGTTTGCCTACTACTTTTACATCATGGCACTTCAGGAATGATGGTCACTACTTATACAGCTTGTGACATTTCTTTGATCCAGGCCAAACCACTTAGTTAAAAAAATTACAATGACTCCTACTCCTTTGTTAGATACAATGAAGCTACTTCCACTGTTGAAGTGTGTTATATATCCTACACTGGTATTATTAGCTTAACTGATGGATAGATTTAAGCTTGCTACTTCTAGTTCTGGTATAAATATGATGTTATAAGCAATGGTAAAGTCTAATGGTTTGAGGATTTTCTTCCATAATATTTCCAAGAAATGAGTGCAGAGCCCATAAAACAGACTGTGCTTTAACACAGATTTTTCATTTCCACTTCAGGATACAAGACACGTCTTTTCAACTGGATCAGTACTGTTTTGTAGTCAGGAAGTTTGCTTTGAGAAATTTGCTATTATTTGTTCTGTGAAAATTTGGATAGTATGGAAGGATTTAGATAACACGATAACATAGAACTAAGAAATTTAAGGCACATACAAAATTGTTGCAGTCCATGCAAAGCTACAAGAAATATATTCATTAAACACGGTATCATGTAAGTAAAATCAATTTCAATCTAAAAAAGTTAAAATATAAAACAGATCATGGCACATCTGCAGTTTCTCTGAAGAAAACTTTCCTCTGATGAACTTTACAAAATACATCACAATGTTCATCTGCCTAATCCTTTACCAAACTATCTGCAGTGTCAATGAATCATAGAATCATAGAATCATTTAGGTTGGAAAAGACCTTTAAGATCATCGAGTCCAACCGTACCTGTCCACTACTAAACCATGTCCCTAAGCACCTCATCTACCCGTCTTTTAAATACCTCCAGGGATGGGGACTCCACCACTTCCCTGGGCAGCCTGTTCCAGTGATATCAGTGTATCCAGCCTGATAACCCTTTCAGTGAAGAATTTTTTCCTAATATCCAATCTAAACCTCCCCTGGCACAACTTGAGGCCACCTCCTTTCATCCTATCACTTGCTACTTGGGAAAAGAGACCGACACCCACCTCGCTACACTCTCCTTTCAGGTAGTTGTAGAGGGCGATAAGGTCTCCCCTCAGCCTCCTCTTCTCCAGGCTAAACAACCCCAGGTCCCTCAGCCGCTGTTCATAAGACTTGTGCTCTAGACCCTTCACCGGCTTCATTGCCCTTCTCTGGACACGCTCCAGCA
>VYZW01047366.1:46011-85277 GCA_013401315.1 Balaeniceps rex
TTTTAGATTTAATGTGTTGCTAAGCTCTGCTTCACTGAAACAATTGCCCCTTGTGACAAAAATCAATATGATACTCATGGGATTTGGATGAAACGTGTCAGGAATTCTCTTTTGTATCTTGTCTTCCTCCAAGATAAATATATCCCAGACAGATTTTCAGAAGTGGTGTACTGACTTAGACATTCAAGACACGATTTCAAACATGATGTATGCATTTTTGAGCCCAAGTCAAACTGAAGGTGGGATGAANGCTTTTGAAAGTTTTACCTGAAGTGAAATTTCCTACATTCCCATTTGGAATTGAAACTTCCACCTGGAAAACCTTCTCTTGTAGCAGTTCTTCCTGAAGTGAAAGGGTGAGTTGAACAGGCATATGGCTAAGCTTGGCATACTCCAAGCTATTTTGTTGGTAGTGTTGGTTTTCATATGATTCATTTGAACACCAACACCTTCATTCCTTGTGACTGTAAATAATGCACTCATCTGGGGAATGACAAGTCATGACAAGGCTAGTGATGGGCTGAATCAAAAGAGAAAAGGGTCATCTCTACAACATTAAGATTCAGGTGCAAGTATTGTAATTGCTTCAGTACAAAGAGATCTGCCAATGGATCTCTGACTACCCTATTTATCCTTCTTTTTCATGGGATGCACAGGATCTCATTTACCACCATAGCAGCAGAGGGATTACAAAGCCTTCATTCAGGAGAGTTACGGAAAGGATTCCCGTTCTCATCTTCAGTCCCTCTGAAGCAATTTATTTGGACTTCACAAAAGGAGCTCAGTAACAGATGAAACACAGTCTGCTGGGTTGAACACTGGCTTGGGACCTATTGGCACCTGACTTTGGAACTGTTCCTAATTCTGCCATTGACTGCTGTGCGATATTAAATCATTTTGTTTCTCCACACCTTAAATTCTCCATCCATATGACACAGATAACACTCTCAGGCATGCCAAAAACAAATGCTGAAAAAGAACTAACTGCTTTTTTTCATATTATTCAAGGAAAGAAAGGAGGTACCGAAGTTTATCTGAATAAGAACCCTTAAAAATTTAAAATACTGCTAGCTATTTCATTGTAGCATTTAGGCAGAAAGCGCTGGCAGTTCTGAGGCTGTGACAAAAGCCTAGAAATGCTGGTGGTATTTCATGTCATCATACCATTTCCCAAGCATATTGACTGTTTTTTACTAGGCTATTAGATGTTACTTCTGGTATACAGTAGAGAGTGAACCCATTCAGAAGTCCTAATTAAGGGAGTTCATGATATATAGTATTTAAATAAGGCAATCTAAGTTCCTGATTAATCATCCATTAGCAGTAAGTCATCATTATGCAATCTGTTTCTGAAGACATTGAACCACAGTATTAAGCGGTTATTATGCACTCCTTCCTCAATGTTTTATGAGTCTGTTCCGGTGTTTTATGACACTGACTTATTGCTGCATCACAGTTTACATATACACATTAAAGCTCTCATGTTAAACCCTTAATTCTTAATTACCATGAACGTATTAGAAGACCAGCCTGGCCAGACTTTAATTTCCCTGTGAAAACCTTAGATCTGAGAAGTTTTAAGAACTTTGTTTCTCCTCTCTTAATCACCAAACCCTAAACAAAAGATATCAATTTTCACCTAAACCTTCTTCAGCTACTGCAAAATCCTCACAGAGTGCTCCAGTGTGGCCCTCAGTCAACAAAGCTTCCACTAAAAGTTTCCTATGAGAGTTTGGGCTGAATGAAGGCTGAGCAAAGATCTCAGGGCTTGTCTGAGGATTAAATCTCAGGATTTAATACCTCCTGTGTAACACACAACAAGTTTTCTTGTGCATGGCTTTATATTGTTAAATCTGAATAATTCAACCATCTGTGTTAAATAATTAATTTTGGGGAATTAGCATTTCAGAGATATCCTGTATTAAAAATTTTCAAGTCTAATGTGCTATTATGTTTAACTTTCATCACGTACAATTACTCGCTTGATTTTATATCCATGTTTTTGTACTTTACAGTCCCATTCTCACACAATCCAAATAATAAAACTGCCCACAGTCCCACATTCCTTGTTTTGATATCTGATAAAAAACACTATTGCTGAACTGCCCCCATCAGTTTCTACAGGGTCCAACATGTATTTTTTGTTTCATGACAGCACTTACAAATTACTTCAGCTAAGGACTTTAATTGCTATATGAACACCAATTAATTAATGAATCTTTGAAGCAACTTTGGGAGACAGGAATGAATTATGGATAAATGAAGGCACAGAAGAATCTTGATTTGCTAAATTTCTGTAGCAAATTAGGAGCAGAATGAAGAACAGCACTGTGTGCATCAAGACTCCTAGTCTTTGCAACTCACCCAAATACATTTTCTCTGTTTCTGTTATGTGTACTAACTCTTTCCCTGTTCCTTCCATTTCATGACTTACCACTATTGTCCATGTGGTATTAAAATCTTTCCTGTAAGATATGAGTGTTTGCCTGAAAAGCCTCTCAAAGGCAGCAGCCCCAGTTGTGTGTAAGCACATTCCTGCTGGGCTTCCTGAAACCCGTCCCAGTGATATTCTCTTTCATGATAAATTCATAGCAAAATATTAACAAACATGCCAGGCCTGATTCTGCTACAAAGAGCCCTTCCCACCAATTCAGAAATGTAAAACTGTTTGAAAGGGACTGTAAACATCATTTACATCCTGCATTTGCATTGCCAAAGCCCAGTTAGTGGGGCAAATGGGAGTAAGACTAACTAGGTATGGAATACAAATGCACCTTTAATTGGACTCGGACAAGATAACTGCTTGAAAACCTGCAAGGGTAACACTTTGAGTGACCATGGTGGAAATGGCAAGCTTTCTAAGAGAATTCTGTGCAGGTCTGGATTTCCTTTCTTTAGCTAGCTTATGCTTCATGCCTATTTAGCAACCCTTTGGCAGTACAATCAATGGCTTTTACACCTTTCAGTCTTTGTTTATGCTAGCTAGAGTTTCCCTAAAAGCCTATATTATTTCTGAGCTATTTTTTGTGTGAATCCACCTCCTTTCTCCCTCTGAAGTTTCCATGGCGGAAGGTTGAAACTGATTTGAGAGACGCTTCCTTTACTAGCGTAGTGATAAATGCCCATAGAAATTTTGCAAACAGCAGATATGGGTACTTGCTACCACATTTATAATTATGCTAATTAAAATAATAAGCAACACATTTCAGTCAATTTTCAATCTATTTCCCCTGAATCTGAGAGTCAAGGAATCTATGAAATATGTAGTCATCTATATAGGAAAAAGATATATTTTAATAACATAATAATAATTAAACAAATACACTGAAAAAAAGATTTAATTGCCCCTTCACAGCCACTTAGGCTGTGGAGCCAAGAAAGCTGTTGCATACAAGCACTTCTGCTAGTGCAATGCAGTGTAGTCCATATGCATGTATTTAAATCCTTCTTTAGACAAGCAATCGATGCTTTAAAATATCTGGATAAAACTAGTTGCTTAAAATTATCACAGTTAAATTCAGGAGACCTACTCTGTTTAGCAATTAAATTCTGGTTTCTGACTAAAAAAAAAAGGTTCTTAAAACAAACCAAAATAATCAGGCCAAAGCCATTCAAAATTACCTCAATTACCAATCAACACATCAGCATCTTTTCATCTTCTTAGTGTTGAGGAATAGCACAAATTTAGCTTTGGGGAATGACATTCCAACCATATTAGAGCCGTATTTGGCCTACTGAAGTGAAGACCTTAGAATTAATCCAACTAAAATAGTGAAGTATTGAATCAGATTCTGAGGTTCATATTCTGCTTTATTCCTGTCCAGATGATTGTGCAGCAGGCATCCACTACACAAGTATGATCCAAAGCAGAGAAGGGGGAACAAGCCAACATTTTGCTCTTTGCTTCATTTTGACCTTCCTGCAGACCTGCGGAGACATTTAAATCCACCACATATCCAGGGCTCTGGGTGTCTTGAAGTCATTGATCTGCAGAGACGCTGGAGACAATTCATGATTCCTGCTTCCCTACTAGAATCACAGAAAAAAACCCAGAAGAGTTGAGCTACTTCTTTGTGAAACTATGTTCCTGGTTCGTCTGAAAGTTTTCCAGGAAAACATTGGCATTCAAACTGCCAACAGATCAGATGAGGGGCTAGTAAAGAAATGCTTGGTTCCTGTGCATGTGGTGCCTGGTGGGATTCAACAGCATCATCACAGACCCCAGAGGTGCAGAGAAAACCCTTAGGGAATTCATCTACACAGAACTATGTTTCATTTGTTTCTCTTCTGGGCTTCCACCTAGAAATAAAGAGCAGAAAAGCACGAGATCTAGACCATTACTCTTTCAAAATTTTCTTGCAAATAGGTATCAGTGTATTCAGTAGTCAGCTTTTGAAAAAAGGAAACACTGCTCATCTGATGCTGTATGTATGATTTGCACAAACTAAGCATCTGATTTAGAGAAAAGCTAAATTTTCCAGAAGGACTGTCTGAGATTGTAAGAAGAATGGTTTATCAAATCTCATACTAATTCACAATAATACTGTGTAATTAGAATTTTAACACCTTATCTTTCTAAAGGCTGTTGCACATAGACTCTTTCAGATTTATCTTTGTGATTTTGAAGTGTCACTATCACCAACTGTCCACCCCATCTGAGTCTATTAGCAAAAATCATAGAATCACAGAATGCTTTGGGTTGGAAGGGACCTTTAAAGGTCATCCAGTCCAACACCCCTGCAATAAGCAGGGACATCTTCAACTAGATCAGGTTGCTCAGAGCCCTGTCCAACCTGACCTGGAATGTTTCCAGGGATGGGGCATCTACCACCTCTCTGGGCAACCTGTTCCAGTGTTTTGCCACCCTCATTGTAAAAAATTTCTTCCTTATATCTAGCCTAAATCTACCCTCCTTTAGTTTAAAACCATTACCCCTTGTCCTGTCACAACAGGCCTTGCTAAAAAAATTGTCCCCATCTTTCCTATAGGCCCCCTTGAAGTACTGAAAGGCCGCAAGAAGGTCTCCCCGCAGCCTTCCCTTCTCCAGGCTGAACAGCCCCAATTCTTTCAGCCTGTCCTCGTAGGAGAGGTGCTCCAGCCCTCAGATCATTTTTGTGGCCCTCTTCTGGACCTGCTCCAACAGCTCCATGTCTTTCCTGTGCTGGGGACTCCAGAGCTGGACGCAGTACTCCAGGTGGGGTCTCACCAGAGCCGAGTAGAGGGGCAGAATCACCTCCCTCGACCTGCTGGCCACACTGCTTTTTATGCAACCTGGGATACGGTTGGCTTTTCTGAAGCCAAATTATGCTCAAATGCAGCACAATGAGAAGCATTCAGCACCATTAGGTGGGGCTTTGAGGGGGCTGAAATGGTTTAAAAGTCCTAGGTCAGTCTCTTAATGGTAATAGACTTAGACGTCTACCTGTTCAGGGTGTTGCTGAGCATGCTTAGGAGATTTGCTGTTCAGAACACGTGTCACCTAACATGTGTCACATGTTTCAGATGACTGTGCAGAGGTCGACTTGAATAATGATTCAAATCTCAAATCTAGATATATGAATTTCTCCTCAGTCCCTCCCAAGCAGGATAGTAGGCAATTTCAACGTGGACTTGATTTTCACGCCAACCAAAGAATCCTGATTCACTGCATCCATCTATAAATAAATTATCTAATGTGTAGCTGCTGAAAGAAGAATAAACCATCAGTTAACTTCAACGTTTTGGATACAACATAATTTTTATTTGGAGGTGTAAAGGTGAAGGTACTACTTTTTTGTTGCAGTCATACGGGTCATATGTTCTAGTTATTTTGTTTCAAAAATTCAGACCTTAATCAGTTAATACTAACTCTGTGTACTGGGTCTGCCTGAGATGGAGTTAATTTTCTTCATAGCAGCCCAAATGGTGCTGTGTTTTGGATCTGTGATTACAACAGCATTGATAACACAGCAGTGTTTTGGCTATTGCTGAGCAGTACTTGCACAGCAGCAAGTCTTTGTCTTTTTCCCAGTCTGCCTTGGCAGCAAGTAGGCTGGGGGTGGGCAAGAAGCTGGGAGGGGACACAGCTGGGACAGCTGACCCCGACTGACCAAAGGGATATCCCATGCTACATAACAGCAATAAAAACTGAGGGAAGGAGGCTTTGTGGGAGGTAGCCACTGCTTGGAGGCTGACTGGGCATCAATCTGCTAGTGGGAGGTGGTGAGTGATTACCTTTGCATCACTTGGCCTTTGTTTGTTTGTTTGTCTTTTTCCTCTATCACTTTATAAACTTTCTTTATCTTGACCCATGAGTTTTCTTGCTTTTGCTCTTCCTATTCTCTCCCCTGTCCCATTAAGGGTGGGGAGTGAGCGAGTGGCTTCGTTGGGCTTAGCTGCTAGCCAGGGTGAACCCACCACACACCATCACAATATCAGACTCTCACACTGCTACGGACAAAAACTGATACCTGAAGATAAAAGATAGGAAAAAAATAATTGAAATAAAGCGATTGATCAAAATGTCAAATGTACTCTAAAGGTGTGAGTATATATGAACAGGACCTGAAACATATAAAACCAAGCATTAAGATTAAATAATACCAAGACATGTGAAGGTTAATAATACATAAATCAGAATAACAAAGTCGTAATAGGAACAAAGAATCAGTGCATTTTAGCAAGAAGCAGTGCATTGATCTACTGAAAGAAAAGCAAACACTGATGACAATTAACTTTTAGTCAATAAACCTAGAAAGCAGCAGGTTGTAAATGTCCCATACTACTGAGGTTTACAAAGTAATGCTGCAAGGTCTGCCCACATCCTTCTCCCGCATCCTGCTTTTTTCTGAAGGATGCTGCACTCTCTGCTAGAACAGATCAAGCTATGAGCACTTTGCAGAAAGCAATGTGCAAGAGGACTCAGATGCAAAGTTAACATCTGTCCAAATTTTTAATGCAATGGCTTGTTCAATAAAAGCTACAGCCAATCTCACCTTTCATGGGAGGTGACTACCTTAGTTTGAACACCACATTTTTTATCCTATTGTAGTCTTTCAAAATGGCGATGAGTGTCATTAAAAATAATTTCAAACTCAAGAGCCGAGGTCTGATCTCGTTACAGTTCCTCAAGTCAGTAATGCTTTTGCTTATTAAATGAAACTGTTTTCTTGAGAAATACTTTCCTTTCCTATTCAAAGTATCCAAAAACATTGCTACCTCTTAAGTACTTCTAACACGCCGCCTTTTTAAAAGCAACCAGCATGTTGAGAAAGTTCTCCTGTACAGAACAGCAATGTCCTTTTTATGTCACATGGAAGACAATTTGAAAGCAGTGCACTAGTTGCCCTGGACACTTGGCAGCATTGAAAACAGGTCTTCAAGCACAAGAAGCTAATTTCAGAGATTTCTCAGTTCTGGATGTGAAAAGACTGAGGAAGAACCTCTGAGCTTTGTACGTGCGTTTACATGAGTGTCTGTGCATACAAGCCCATGGACGTGTGCAGACTTAGCTAAACACTACCAATGCTTAATAAGTGTTTTAATAAAGAAACCTTAAAAGTTAATTTTGCTAAGAAAGAACCTTTAAATAGTAAATCTTAAAACTTCATTAAAATATTTCTGCTTTCTCATTTGGGTGGCCTAAGAGCTGCAGTCAGGCACGCACGGATTAAGATTGCTCTGTTTCCATTACTTTTTCATAGCTCCTTTCCTCCCCCATTTGATTCTGTCGTTGACACTAGATAATTTGCACAGACTAGATAGTTGAGGCTGGATGAAGTGAATCCCAACCCAAGACAGATAATAGCAATTGTTCCCTGGCTGGATATCCACTATACAGTGTAAAACTACTTCTTAAAAAGGGAATCCCACTTCCAGAGAGACTTATTTCTCCTCTAATGGGATATACCTTAATGCTTCCTTATCATCTCCCCCCGCTCTCCAGCAGAAAGGGCTGCACTGGTCAGAGCTGCACATGGTCTTTACAGCAGCAGGAACAGAGAACTCCCTTACTTGGCTGATGCAGAAGCTCAGCCCTGTTTTTTCAGCATACAGACTTGTGGATGATGCACCAACACAACAGCATCAACTCAAGCACTGAGAGATAAGAACACATTTGTTTCCATTGATTTTATGCAACAATTCAAGCTTTCTAATGACAATATTTTACAAAAATATGATTTAACTAACTGTTCTTTATCTTTGCTCATTTTCCCAGCTTGATGAAGCATTCAATGCCTTAGAATAATTTTCAGCAGATTTTTTGAAACTATTTCATGCTTTGTGCTTTTTTGCAGATCTGCTACTGGCCTGAAATGTTTATAGTTCTCTGATGTGGATGAGCATTTTTGGTGTTGTTAAAGTCTTTTATTGAAGAAAGAAAATTCAGAAATTTCATCTGCATCATTTGTTACTATTTTTTATATTATTTTACACAAGCAAACCATCTTTCAAAATTAGGTGAGACTTACAGATCATTGTATAACTTTTTTGAGATGCAAAATATGCAATCCATAAAATCTGGTTTTAGCTTGTGTATAGTTCAACATTTTGGAGGAGAAAAGATTTCTGGTAAAGTTATAGTAAAATTTTTATGTACAACATTGCAGATATTCCTATGAAAAGAATAATAAAACTCAAAAAAGCTTTTGTTTTTTTTTAAAAAGATCATAATTACATGAAAAATTAATGTGAAAAAATCATCCGACTCCATCTGAGCTTTATTCTTTATCCACTTTTTAGAAAGGATTGCAAGGAAATATTTCTAAGCATGTCAGGTATTTATGAGGTCCAGATTATCTACAGTCTATAACCAAGAATGGAGAAAGAGCAAAGTGCCATGATTTATCCATGATTAATCAGGAATGTCTCTGGCAGACCTATCCTTCCTCCTTCTGGTTGTAGCGGTGCCTTGAAAGAGTAGCAGGCTACACTTACATTTCAGTTAATCATGTGGTATTTTTGAAAATTCAGATACAATATTTCCCTTTTATACAAACATTCCCAAAATGAGATGTTTCAGAAGCTGACAGAGACTTCATTATGTTAGAATTTGTTGTTCTAGTATTTCATGGAGTGCTTTTTCATCTGACGATTTAAAATGCATCCCATGGATAGAAATGTGCAGGACATAATACACGTAAAGTGAACAGAACCTTTAAACAATGATTTTGCCTGTGAAGGTAAAGAACAGCAACTGAGAGATAGAAATCAAATTGTTGATCGTGGAAATACTACAGTGAAAGGTAAAACTAACAAGAATAAAGAAATGCATGAGGCTGCTTCTATGCATCACCAGCCTCTGTTTGCTTGAAAACCAGACAATAAATAATCTTTTCATCGAGTAAGATGAACGGCCATTGCTTTGTGCATTTTATGAGCCAAATTAACTATGTATATACTCTTATCCAAATCATGAAGTTGCAGCATGCCATAAAATAAAGAACATTTATAATACAAAAAAATATGGTGAGCATTAGTAAAAACTCAATGTAAATCAATTGCTATTTCCTGCTTGTTTAGGCTGATTTCCCAGAGCCACACCTCAGGGAAAAAAAAAATCATTTGGTAACGTGTACTTGAAGTTTTACCGGCATAAATTTCTGTAATTACACTTCCTACAGAGAAGGAAACACAGATGACTGAGTGCTATGCCAAAAGCCAGAAAAATGATGCAGAATCCCATTTGGGCTATTTGTGGGGCCCAGAGTGAGTCTCATAATCTCTGGGGATTTCAGGCATTCCACCTGCAAACCCAGAGATACCAATACTCATCTATCCTGGAAATATCATAATACCTAAATTCTGGATTATTTTCCTTGGCTTGGATTTAATAAACACGATATGATATAATGTTTAGAAAGGACTAGAGACAAAAGTCTTTATCCTCAATGATGGTATGTGCGCCGCAAATTATACAAGTGACTTAAATTGTACAGCTGTATGAATAATGCCTCTTTAGTTCAGCGCCCAAACAAAGAGAAAAAAAAGAACAGCTGAAACAAAGTTGATATGAAATGGGAATATTTTGGCACTTTTTTAAAACTCCAGAAAGCTTCATTTCAGAGTAACCCAAAATGTTTCATTCGTCTAAGAATGCCTGATTCCTGTTCAGTTCATGTGAAGAAGTCACCCTGTTCTACAGACAGTGTGCCACATGCCACCCTACCCAGAGAGGGTGAGCCGAGCTGAGAGAGCAGAGAATGCCCACCTCATGCTTCTGGCAGTTCTGACAGAGAAATATTTCATTAAAATATTTTGGCAAAGAGCTAAGGAAATAGTTGCACAAAGAAATGAACTTCTCCAGGCCTGAAACAGGACAATATTTATCCAGTGGGACTTTATCAGGTACATCACGGTACAATTATGATTTTGTTCTCCATTCATAGGAGCAGAGTTTGCCTTTAAAAAAAGGCAAATTGACATGAAAGTGCTCAAGTCTGCAATGACGTCTGAAGAGTGGAGATTAACTTCCCTGGGGAAAAGCCAGCTTTGTATAGCTACACAGTGCCCAATACCAAAGCATACTTTGAAACTCTGCTGGTTGGCAATAAAAACTCTTTAGAAGCATTAGCACTTCTCCTGCCCTGCCTGCCTACAGTTCCCTCACCATGCACCATTTGCCCCATCTCCACCATGCTGGGCTTTTTTATGTTTGTGGAGACTTTCACCTGAACCAAGGGACAGGACAAGTCCCATCCCCACATCCCAGAGCCTGCTGCAGAGTCAGCAAAACAAGGCGATTCNGTTTTACATAAATGCACCTGGATGGAGGAGCCCAAGGCTATTCCATTTCATATCTGCATCACATGTCATTACCAGCCACTTTTGTGATTAATTTTCTTGGATTTCTGCTGAGCACATTTCCAAGACAACCTTACCAAAACTCCCCAACACTATGTAAATCAGCAAACGCCTAATGAAGGTTTTAAAATAATATTATTATAGTTTAGTGAAACTGAGCAGCTATTACAAATCTGTGCCTGGCTTGAAGTTCAGTGTTTCATCTTCAGGTGTGAAGAAAAGGTCATGTACATACATGCACAACTTTTTTCCAATACTCTCATTTGAAAAACCCTTTATGACCTTCTCTGCACAAAAATTATTTCTTAAAAAGTCTCTGTGGAATCTCATTTGATCATTAAGGGGTACCTGAAAAGTGATAGTACACACCTATACATGACTATTCAAAATGTAATAATTAATGCTTTCCTGATTTTTAGCAAAATCAAGCTAAAATGATTGTCATTTCTGCCCTTCTTCAGAGCTGAGCCAGGAAGTCTGCTTTACAGCATCTGTCAGGTAACTGGACACTGCTGATCATTTATGGCAGTTTTGCCACATGTCTGGACTTTCTTGTTCAGCTGCAGACAACCAAAGTTATACATCCAATTCTGGGCATGAAACATCTGTGTCACCTAACTCTAGATGCTGCTTCATGAAACGGGATGAGCTAACCAAACTACTCACTGCCTCCAAGCAGAAGTTTCCATCCCTTGTCTCAGCTCCACACTCCTCCATCCCCTTGACCTTCTTGCTTATTGCTGGCTCTGGCAGCTTGTGCAGATCCCTCTGTGAGCTGATTCAACTCAACNTATTTTCCCTAAAACATGCAGTTCTTCATGTGAAGCATGAGTGACATTTCAGAAGACAGGGGACTTCCTTGGTTCACTTAATTTCTGCATGGCAGAGTGCTCCCATCTCTAATTCTTAATGTTCATCTCCTAGATCCAAGAGACATAGCTTTCACTTACTCCTGTAGTCCAGTGTGTTTGGTGTGTTTTCTGAAATTCTGCTACATTCCTTTCTGAAGTGCCTCCTCGGTATTTGGTTTCCT
Source organism: Balaeniceps rex (assembly GCA_013401315.1). NCBI lineage: Eukaryota > Metazoa > Chordata > Aves > Pelecaniformes > Balaenicipitidae > Balaeniceps > Balaeniceps rex. Next base: position 57,827 of record VYZW01047366.1, read on the forward strand.
GTCCTAACTAGTGTTAGCAACACCTTGTGGCTTAGCATCATCTTTGAATTTTATTGAAGTGCTATTGACTACATCTTTCAGATTACAAATTACTCTTAAATTAGATAATACTCACTCCTTCTAAAGCATCTCCTAGTAACTTTTTAATTGTCACTTATTATAACAGTTTATTTTCAGGTTTTTGTTACTNAATGTTCTGAAACGGGATGAGCTAACCAATCTACTCACTGCCTCCAAGCAGAAGTTTCCATCCCTTGTCTCAGCTCCACACTCCTCCATCCCCTTGACCTTCTTGCTTATTGCTGGCTCTGGCAGCTTGTGCAGATCCCTCTGTGAGCTGATTCAACTCAACAGCCTGGCAGAAAACTAAACCCATGTATAGATTTCTGTTGGGTGAATGAACTGAATCTTGCATCTTGTCTTGTGCAATAGAAGTAAAACACCATCTACATCAGAAATTACTTTAGCAGAACAGGGAAGACCTTTCCCTAAGAGTCAAGCTGAGTAAAAAAACAGTTATGATCCTATTTTTTAGAACTTGTTCATAAGTCTTAGAATGAAAGCAAATCCCTGTATTTTCCCTAAAACATGCAGTTCTTCATGTGAAGCATGAGTGACATTTCAGAAGACAGGGGACTTCCTTGGTTCACTTAATTTCTGCATGGCAGAGTGCTCCCATCTCTAATTCTTAATGTTCATCTCCTAGATCCAAGAGACATAGCTTTCACTTACTCCTGTAGTCCAGTGTGTTTGGTGTGTTTTCTGAAATTCTGCTACATTCCTTTCTGAAGTGCCTCCTCGGTATTTGGTTTCCTGTCCTAACTAGTGTTAGCAACCCCTTGTGGCTTAGCATCATCTTTGAATTTTATTGAAGTGCTATTGACTACATCTTTCAGATTACAAATTACTCTTAAATTAGATAATACTCACTCCTTCTAAAGCATCTCCTAGTAACTTTTTAATTGTCACTTATTATAACAGTTTATTTTCAGGTTTTTGTTACTTTGCGCAAGCCTGACAAAATGTTGTAGCTAAATTTACTATTCATCAAATTGCAATCTCTATTATCAATATAAATTTGTGTCTAATCCCTCAAATAGTTTTGTTACTCGTATAAAATTAGTGTCCAATTTCACAGAGCTCCTGCACAAAGATAGTGGGATCTAGTCCTAATTTAAAACATCTAAAATTAGATGTGTATATGTAGGTGTCTACCTTTGAGCTACGTATCTCAGGATTGCTCCCATTGCAATCAGTTGCAATATGGTCATTGCACTCACAAGAGACCCGGAGAGCTCTGAGATCTTTCTCAAAGTGGCTCACTCAGTGCTATCTAGGGCCATTTGAAATAGTTCATTACATCATTCCTGGCCTCCAGCTGTCACTCCAGAAGGATACAACTCTCCTGTTGGACCTGTGTTATGTCTGCAAGTCTCCTACTAAGATGAAGGATGCAGCACTGAATTCCTCTGTGAAGACAAATTAATTACTCTCCAGGCTCTGTTGGCTCCCTGTTAGCTAGACATCCCATTGATACAAATCTAGACACCTAGCTCACATGTGCCAAATAATCACTGTGCCCATCCACTTTAAGCCAGTATTTAAGGGGTCCTGAAGATAAGATAATCTTTTCGGTTTTGCTATATAATGTTTGTCCTCATCAGTAAAGGACTAGCTCTTAAAGCCTTCAAAAATAGCAATTTTTGTCTACATGGTATCTTTTAAAAGAGAAAGAATTAACCACCATAAGTAATGATTCTGCTGTCAGGCAAATGCGGAAAAAAGCAGTTCCAACACTCAAGGGATTTCACACTGTTAAAATGAAAAAGAATATCTATTTTCATCAGGATAATATTCGTAAGTGCATCATCTAAGAAACAAAAGATACTCGAAGCCTCAAACTGAATCAATTCAAAACGAAACTACCAGATATGCTCAGCCATTCTTCTGAACAGAACTTGTATGAACTATGATTAATAACGTAATTTACAAATATAGAATTCCCAAATTATATGTATCATTATTATAAACACATGTGGGGTAATGCGAGCTTAAGGAAGTGGTCATATTATTAATAGCTAATGGAAAGTCTTGCAAAAGCATATGTGTATTTAATGATGTAAAACAAGCATGCCATGGAGTTTTCAAAAATAGCTTAAGTATTTAAATGCTTTCAGAGGATTATAACAATTCCTCAACTTGCCTATTCCTCTTTTTAGGAACCTAAGATGGCCTTGGCCCATAATCTAGCCTTGAAGTTTCTAGAAGAAGGATAGTACTAAAACTGCTCATATAGATTTGTGGGTAAATTCTTCTGATGTTGTGCTTCTCACAGCAGAAATAAATTGATCTAACTCACCCCTGGTGGGACAACTGTTTGAAAAAAGTTTGAGATAAAAGTACATTTAAAATTAAATTTCAAATTGGAATGCATGATCAAAATTTTTATATTTTCCACCGTGAAAAACTGGACAGCACTGAAAAACTTCAGTCTGATAATGGCAAAATATTAGTTCTTGATGTGGTGAAGAGCTCCTAAAACATGTATTTTGTACTGATTTAAAAAGAAAATAAAAACATTTCAGCATTTCCTCAACAAAGCAAAATTATTTGTTTCAACAATTCCCAGTGCAACCACTGACATTAACAGAAGCAGAGTACCCTGAAGATAACCATCAATGGGTGAGTCAAGAGCAGAAAGAGATTAATTCTTCTGCTGTATTTGTCTAAAAATAGATTTTTTTTTTTCCAGAAGATCTGGGGAGAATATATTCTTGCATTGTCTACCAGACCTGAAGAATACTTGTTCTTTAATGAAGCCAAAATATTACCCTGAAACATATAATTTTTTGTTCAGAAAAGGTTTCTTACATCTTGGATGATGTCAAAATAAGAGAATGAAAGAGAGAGGAAAAAGGGAAGTGAGAAAGAATGGCAAGATACACTGATGTTACCTCTTTACAAGAGGCAATAATTCAATGTTTATCCACAATAGAAACAAAATCTAGGTTCAAACCACTAGTCCAAATCCTAATTCTCCTGTACTGCAAAGAAATGCTAAAGATTTTTAGCTATGTTAGGCTTTCCTTGGAATTTTCATTAAAAAGTAAAAAGAAGAGATTAATTCCATTCTGTTATGGAATGAAAACCAATTATAAGTTCCTGAAATATGTGGCCCCACAATATTCATGTTTTCCAGTCAGCCCCAGGCTCAGCCCAGCGGCTCATCTGTGCACACAATGTTTAACAACCACCTGCAGGACTGGCTCTTGGCATTGAGGGTGCACCAGTCCTCTGCAAGGTGCTGGCCTGCACATTTTCACAAAGACATCATGGCCTAATTAATTCTTAAGGTACACTTGAACAAAGTATCCACCTTCTTTAACGTCCCTCTTATTCTTAAAAAGCTTTATGTATTTTTGCGGAAGGATAAAGCCACACACTTGTCTCAGTCCCCATCTCCATCCCCTTCCAAGAGTGGTTCTGAGCAGCGCTCACCTTCACGGAGGCCAGTCTCCGCTCAGCTCTGTGCCAGGGAACACATTTGCCATTTTACCATGTCTCTGTGGGTGTGCACCTTCTTACAAATTCCGTGCCTTGATTCATCTGCAATCATAGTACTGAAGTGACTCAGCTTGGAGTGTCCGTGGAGTCACTTGAAAAATCACAGTAGTTGCAAATGCAGATTAGCCACACAATTATCCGATCTCATGGTGCATGCAATTATTTTAAGGTAATTTATGTGTTTCTGTCAAATTTAAGTGCTCTGGAAATAAAGTAGATATATCTATCTATCTATCTTTCTCTCTGGATGGATAGATAGATGTTTTCTTTGTGTGTTATTAACATCTAGTAGTGAGGAAAATTACCAAGAAAAGCATGTTCATGGCATCATTAGATGCCATCACTAGAATCATTAAGGAGATTCTTGAAAGTCAATGCAAGTTTCTATAGATTGTCCTCTGCATTAGTCTCAGAACATACGAACAATAAAGAATACATTCCTGAGTGTGGCAGGCCTATTTATTTAAAAGAGTCTCATAGTCCCATAATGGGTCACAAAAAATACTTTTCTTCAATATTGGCTGTGGTGACTAAATACTGCTGTTTAACATTATTGGAACGAATGAAGTCCTGAACCACATCAAGGCAGTAAGTGTTATACATACAGATAATACATGTCTGTCCCATGATACTGATCATTACTAACCCTACTGCAACACAGAGAACAAACAAAAAATATTCCTATATTGCCAAATCTTTCAAAGTCACTCAATAGATTTGAAACAGTATTTTTCAATCAGGGTTATAGTTTTTAACTTTTTTTTTTCACTTAATTCCTTTTCTCAACAATATTTAATCTGCCTTAAATGAGAAATGGCAAGTTTTGTTTTCTATAAGAATGGAAAAATTTCTCTGTATTACACATCAGAAATTAAGACACTCATTTAAGTAAGCAGGAATTGAGCTGTAACATGTGATACATCTCATTTTTGTATGCTTGCAAAAATTGCCTACAAAGTTTGGCATGTCAGTAACATAACCTTCCAAGACCTTATTTTCATAGAATCATAGAATCATAGAATGATAGAATCATAGAATACTTTGGGTTGGAAGGGACCTTTAGAGTCCAACCCCCCTGCAATAAGCAGGGACATCATCAACTAGATCAGGTTGCTCAGAGCCCCGTCCAACCTGACCTTGAAGGTTTCTAGGGGTGGGGCCTCCACTACCTCTCTGGGCAACCTGTTCCAGTGCTTCACCATGCTCAGTGTAAAAAATTTCTTCATTCTATCTAGCCTAAATCTCCCCTCCTTTAATTTAAAACCATTACCCCTTGTCCTGTCACAACAGGCCTTGCTGAAAAGACTGTCCCCATCTTTCCTATAGGCCCCCTTGAAGTACTGAAAGGCCACAATAAGGTCTCCCCGCAGCCTTCTCTTCTTCAGGCTGAACAGCCCCAACTCTCTCAGCCTGTCCTCATAGGAGAGGTGCTCCAGCCCTTGGATCATTTTCGTGGCCCTCTTCTGGACTCGCTCCAACAGCTCCATGTCCTTCTTGTGCTGAGGGCTTTTGCTGAGGGCTTTTTTCCTACTGAAAATATTCCAGTTAACTCCTAGAGCCACTCACCTTTCTTGCACTCCAATACTTTTGAATCACTTTTCTCTTATTAGTGTCAGTTGTGCCATTTCATAGGTTTTAAAGCCATATATCATGGAAATTTAATTTGATCATCTAGGTAACTTATGACACACTATTTCACTCAATAATTCTTGCACCCACCTTAGCAGTTCAAACTTAAATTAAGCATATCTTCACATACATTTAATCTCAGTTTTAAAATTCCAAGTGATGAAGAACTGATCACATTCTTGGCAATCTGTTGTAAAATAGTTGTATGCCAACGTTTCCATTGCTCAAACTTTTCTGACTTAAATTTCTAGAGACTGTATCTCTATGAGTACTTTGTGAAATTAAAAGCATTTTCTAATTTAAATATCTTTAACGTATGTAAATCATTATTTGCCATGGTAATTTTTTTTTCTCTTCTGTTTTACAAGAGAATTACCTTGAAAACCTGAATGTGTTTATCAAAGCTGAGATTTCTTGAGTTTGACCAGAGACACTTCAGTGTTGATTGCTACAATCTGGTATGTGTTGTTGTGGCAATCCACAAACAGGGATCTCTTTTTCAGAGCTCAATTTTGCAGGCATTTCAGAGCTTCTGTTTTGTCAACCTGTCCTGGTTTCAGCTGGGATAGAGTTAATTTTCTTCCTAGTAGCTGGCATAGTGCTGTGTTTTGGATTTAGTATGAGAAGAATGCTGATAACACACTGATGTTTTAGTTGTTGCTAAGTAGTATTTATACTAGTCAAGGACTTTTCAGCTTCCCATGCACTGCCAGGTGCACAAGAAGCTGGGAGGGGGCACAGCCAGGACAGCTGACCCAAACTGACCAAAGGGCTATTCCATACCATATGATGTCATGCTCAGTATATAAACTGGGGGGAATTGGCCGGGGGGCAGCGATCGCTGCTCGGGGACTGGCTGGGCATCAGTTGATGGGTGGTGAGCAATTGCATTGTGCATCACCTATTTTATATATTCTTTTATCATCATCTTCATCATCATTTTTTTTTTTTTTCCTCTCCCTCTGCTGTCCTATTAAACTGTCTTTATCTCAACCCACGAGTTTTACTGGTTTTTTCCAATTCTCTCCCCCATCCCACTGGGGACATGGAGGGTGAGCGAGTGGCTGTGTGGTGCTTAGTTGCCGACTGGGGTTAAACCGCGACATAATCCACAATCCACAACACATAAATTTCTTATCTACATGACTCTATTGTACAATATTCAAAAGTTTCATGCAGATCCCACCTGCATTTTGTATGTCAGAGTGTGGTTCTTCTAACCCAGTGTTAGTTTGCAGTATCCCAAATATGTGTTAAACGAATTTTTTAGGTGCAATCCCCTTTGAATGAAAATCATAAAAAAAAAAGAATAATGAAAGCATTGAGTCTAGAATAGTATCAATCACCTATAATAGTCCCCTTTTTTTTTTCTATTACCTACCTTTAATCTCCATGAGAGCAGCTATTCAAATACCTAGTGCACCAGCAGTCAGGGAGCTTTTGAAAAACCTTTGTGCTAAGATATAGCTGCTTGCTAAGAAAAAGACTACTTTTTGTCACAGACTATGTAATGCTGAGGTTAGTAAATCCATGAAATCCTACTGTAATAAATGTGAAGACCAGCTGGTATATGTATGTTCAACTAAAAATCGAATCAGCCCATGCTGATATGCTTCCTTTGTGCTATTCCAGAAGTGCTACGGTCATAACGCAGGAGGGGTCTGATTCTGCTTTATCTTGAGCTCAGTACAGGCTCGATGCTGTTACAGGCTTCTGGAGTAAGGAAGGATCACATCCAGTAGTTATGTCTTTACAAGTCTGTACAGACACACTCTGAAACAAACCAAAGGGCTTTCCAAATCCCAGAAAGCTTCTCATAGGAAGTCTGTAACAGAGCACAGAGTTGAATCCAGGACAATTAAGTCCCAGACTTGCTCGACATTCAGGCAAGCATTCTTCCTTTGATGGGATGTAAGTGTAAGTTATGTAATGTAAGCTGGTTAAATACATTTTAATTTACTCACAGAAATGTCGGTTGGAATGAATCTCTGAAGGTCAGAGTGCAGTCTTCTACTTGCAGTGGGACAAACACCAAGACTAGGTCAGGTCAACAATGGCTTTATCTGCTTTATTTGTCTATTTTCTCTCACCTTGATTAAAAAACTTAAAAAAAAAAAAAACAACCCCACAATAGAAACCATTGATTTGGGTTTTTTTAATCTTACCTTTTTTCTTGATTTTGGAAATTCTAACACATTCTTAAAATAGAGAAAGGCTAAAACATATTTCAGACATCTCTGAGAAGTTCCTGATATTTCTGCTTTTTGCTGATATCCAAAATCCAATCTGAGTTCTTGGTTGTAAGGTCATATGTATAACATAGTTCTTAATGTAATCAGAGAAAGGATAACACAGTTTTTCTCATACTTACCTTAGCTAAGTGATCATCAGTTCTAGTTAGTTCTTTTAGCATTAAATCATCTAAATAATACTGTATTTTGAAATATATTCTGTTATATATAGATCATATAAATCTAGTAATATGTAATACTTATTAGTATTACTTACTAGTAATACTTATGAGACATTGGAAGCGCTAAGTGTACCATTGCAAGGCCAGTGTAACTCTGCAAGTCATGCAGCTGTTTTTCCAAAGTAGTTGTGACTATATTGCAATGCTACTCTTTCATCCCTGCGCACCTGTTAATTTGATACTATTTTTTTAATTCTGTGTCAGGACAATTATTACATACTTTTTACCCATTTCAACAATAGATGGGCAGTGTTACTCTTGATTTCTTACCTATGCATGCTTCTCCTATGCTGGATGCATATTTGCTGTAGCCTTACTATCCTCAAAACAAGAATATTTACTAAAATTGCTGCTATAAACTAAAGAAGTGTTATAGTATCTCAGGTAAAATATTATGAACAAACCTTTGCATTTCCACAGCTCTATTTCAAAAAGTTGCCAGAAGAACAACTAGAAATCTTGATGATAAAACATAATTCTATGGCACCTTTAACAGAAACTGCATAGCATATTATACCGTAAGGGTAAGATTTTTTTAGGAGACCGGTGTGAATGAGGATCCCAAATCCTGTTTGGACTTTCAATGCAAAATCACCTACTCTTCAGCTGAGCTAACTCGAACTATTTCTTGTCCCAAAAGGAGTCACTGAGCTTCTCATGAGCTAGTGTGCCCTGCCAGGGTGGACATGCCGCTTGCAGTACCCCACTAACCCCTTTAGCATTAGCTCAAGCTCCCCTGCAGTACTACTGTATACAAAGTTCCAAAAAGCCTCAGTAAAGAGCTATGCAGTTTTGCACTCACTTGCATTAATGTGAAACTGGAATTAAGAAGTGTTTTGTGTGCTCCTTTATCTACAGCCATTGCAAGTGAAGGTAGTTGAAACACTCCAGCTTTAGAGTGAGGTACTGAGAGCAGCAGTTCAGCAGCCCTGGGACTATAAATGGCATCAGCAGCCACCCGCCATTTCGTGAACATGCATTGTGTCTCAAAAAGCAGCTAAGCTGCTGCTTGAATGCCGAGTCCCGCGCCTGAGTCGCACTGAGGAGATGGTATGGATCCTGGGTTACACTTTTCATGAAGGGGTTAATTTCCACCAGCAAAATGGAGATTTGAAACATTTAGCTTCAGGCCTTCCATCTAGCTTTTCATTATTTGAGGAATAATCCAATGCAAAATCCTAAAGATTTTGTTATCTCAGGATGTTTGTTCTCATCTATTCCTAACCTTTCTCTCGGCAAACAGTAAGAGCAATCTTATGGGATGAAATTCTCTCCTGTTACAGCAAGGACACTACATCGAAAGGTTGCTAGGGCATCAGCACGTGATAATTTGGCCTTTTTGTCATTTCTACTAAGCTTAATGAAAATGGCAACATTAACCGTCCTTACTTGAGGCATTTAACTTTGTGCCTAAGGTGGGAGCCTGTGTACTGTGTGGAGCAGGGAGTGAGGGAGGCTCCCAACACGGCTGTTCCCAATTGCTTTCTTTACTACAAAGGGACTCTGGGTCCCAGCGTAGGCATCCAAGTCAAAGGTCTCAAATTGTCTCCTGGCCCCAGTATATCCAATTTTTCTGCACTTCGTAATGTCAGGCTGTATGTGACATTGTGATCAGAGCCACACCACACAAAGGTGCTCAGAGCCGCAGACGTCAGTTGCACGTAGCCTATTGCTCATGGAAAATTCCGCTGCCTTGGTAAAATATAATGACCTATAATTGTGTTTGTGGAGGACTGTAATTAGCGATAAACCAAAGCTGGGAAATTGTGTAGGTGAATTACAGTATATAGAATTATAGGGCCTGTTCTTTCTGCCATTTGATTTTGTAGGAACAGAGCCACAAAGTAGTTGCCGCTCCACTCCTCACACCCCACTGAGCAGGGTAGAAATTGCATCTTACTCCATCTCCAATTGGGAATTGTTGCTGCTCAGCAAGCACAAAACCTGGAGAGGTGGAGAACATCATAACCCAAGAATAACTTAAAGCTAGGATGTTTCCAGGGATAAGAGAGACCTGAATTCACTTGGGTACAAGGGGGAATTAAATGTGAGGATGCCACATTCTGAGCAAGCACTAAGATAGTGCACAAGAACAGCAGCGTAATACTGAAGACTCAGTTTTAAATGAAGTAACTGTTCCTGCTTCTGCTTTAGAAAGAAAGAAGAGGTGCCATCCCTGCAGAATGATTCAGAGGTGAGAGTCTCAAGTGGAGAGAAGCATTTATCCACCACCCTGCATGAGGCATCTCAGCCCTGGAGAGAAATGACATTTAATACGTATCCCATTTTCAGCGTTTCCCCACAGGCTGACCTTAGGTGACTTCCCAGTCAGTGCACTGTGTTTTAGCTGCCCTCAGCTTCAGGCACTCTCTGTTTTGGGGCACGACTTTTTCTTCCCGGGCACTTTATGGGGACATTAAGCATACAGGCAGGTATGGGGGATTTCACTACAACAGTGAAGGGCCTGAGCATTTGATTGCACCAGCACCAGAAAAAACTAAAAGTCCTATTATTTTCCCATCTCATGCGGGTGAACACCATTGTGAGAGTCAGACAATTAAATATTGTGAGGTGCTCAGAAACCGTAAAGATTAGGGGCTGTGGAAGAGCACCAAGGCATGCTCAGTTGCAACTCATTTGATTTAGAAGCATCCGAACTGGCCTATGCCTGAAGTTACTGCAGCAGCAGTTTTCTGTGTCAGTGCTTAGCACCGGAGAATTCAGACTAAAGTTAAATGAGCAGAGAACACCGTGGCAGTTTTATTCTCCTAAATGTTTAATATTTTTCAGTTGTGCATGTTAGCCAATAACTTATATTTGATTTTTTTTATTCATCAATTGTTTTTCACTAGGTCTTAGTTTCAATTACAGCCTTCTAAATTTGGTTCTATGTCATAGCAGTGTTACAGACTGAAAGCAAAATTTTCCCTCTTTGGGAAGAAATAGTATTGTATAACTGACAATTACTCCTCAGGCATAAGGCATAGAGACCTATTAACTTTTTCATTGGAGTTAAAGTGTCGGTCATTTCAATGCATAATTGGAGATATACTGGAGATCTATGGAGAACATGAATTCCTATGATTGAAACCTGGGCCTTTTTTCAAGCTGTGAAATGCTCATATGAAGGAACATTATTATTATGAATATATGTGCTTGAATTGTAAGTTCTCAGCGTGTAATCTCAGAGTTTAGTATGCATATATGAGATAGCGATACAAGAACACATACGGCTTTATTGCTTGAATAAACAGATGATGAAAGTAGTGATTTACTTTTCATGGTATTTTTGTCTCTTAGCAACCTCAATTGTTTTCATCATAGTGCTTTTATGTTTGAGTTATGCATCAATTTACAGTACTTGAAAGTGGGTATTACTATAATCTTTCAGGTTATAAACTGTTCCTTTGGACTACAAGCTAATTACAAGAGAGGCTGCCACTTTCTGTATCTTTGAAATGTTAGATCTCATCTGAATGTTTTTAAATGTTATCAGATTAAATAATTCTCTTATTGGAGTATTAACAGGTCTGGGTAACCTGAGAGACGTCTTTCCTGGAGTATTTAGTCTCAGACCTTGAGCCTGCATAAATGAAAACACATTCTTTCACATATTCTTTGTGCATCACCTTTGGATCTGAATTACATATTTTGAGCAAGTATATGTTCCTTGATTCTATTTATTGGACACAGACACTGACTACTTCTCTGCTTTGGCTTTCTATACAAGCTCTTTTCTTTGGAAATTTTTTATTAATTTACTTTAGGAAGATTAACCTGACATAGCCTAAAAGTTGTACCCGTTGTATAGGAAGCTCAGCCATTAATTTTCTTGTGGAATGTTAAAGTAATCAGCTTCATCATAAAAATTGCAAGAGAAGGAAAAAGAAAAGACAGTGCTGGTAAAGATCCAGGTTTACACTGGTGTCCTCTTCAAAGGACATAGGCTCAGATCACATCCATGAAAATATACCGGAAAGATGAGAACTCTTAGATATATTCCTTAATATTTCTTCTTTCCTCATTTTAAAATCATGTATTACTTTTTAAGTCTGTAAATTACTAAAGTCATACAGAAATAATATTTTAACTTATGCAAACGCTTATCTTGGAACAAGTATGGTTTTGCTAAACTGGGAACCACAAAAGATTGTAATACAAACAATTTGAGTAATCTAAAATGGAACATTTCTGACTCCAGTAGTTAGGTCCAGATCACTGGGAAAATATTCTTTCCTTTCTCCTATGTCCATTATCATACTTCTTCACATGTTTCAGTAACAAAGGCTTATGAAAGATTAAATAAGAACTTACCAGAGTAAGTGCTCTGGTATCTAAACTAGACATTCAGCTAATTCCACCTATAACAATACAAGTTGGCAACAAAGGATTAAAAAAGAATAATAAACACTTGGGTAAATAAGAAACACAGACACATTAAAATATAAAAGTCCATGCATTTATCACATGTGAAGAAAATAAGGCCTCCCCCTTTTTTTTTCTAATTTTACATCTATTGCTTGATGATACAACATATGGACTATTTTCATTATATTATGCATTAAAACATCCAATATACCACACTACCTTGGACTGCTTTCTCTTGAGCTGGAAAACTTTACAGAATTACAGAACCATGCAATCACAGACTGGCTGAGGTGAGAAGACACCTCTGGAGATAGTGTCGTCCAACACCCTGCTCAGAGTGGGGTCAGCTACAGCAGGCTGCCCAGGGCCACGTCCAGTTGAATTTTGAATATCTCCAAGGATGGAGACTCCACAGCCTCTCTGGGCAACCTGTTCCATTGTTTGATCACCCCAAGCATAAACAAATTTTTTCTTATGTTTAAATAGAATTTCTTGTATAACAATTTGTGCCTATTAGCTCTTGTCCTCTCACTAGACACCACTGAGAAGGGTCTGGCTCTGTCATCTTTACTATCCCCCATCAGATATTTATACACACTGATACAAGCCCCCTGAGCCTTCTCCAGGCTGAACAGTCCCAGCTCTCTCAGGCTCTCCTTATATGTGCTCTCTGGACTCGCTCCAGGACGTCCACATCTCTCTTGTACTGGGGAGCCCAGCACTAGACACAACACTCCAAATGTGTCTCCCCAGTGCTGAGCAGAGCAGGAGGATCACCTCCTGCTGGCACCTGACCTGCTGGCAACACTCTGCCTGATGCAGCCCAGGAGGCTGGTGGCCTTCTTTGCCTCAAGGACACATTACCGGCTCACGGTCAACTTCATGTCAACAAAGACCTACAGGTCCTTTCCTACAAAGTTGCTTTACAGACAGTTGGCCCCAGCCTGTCCTGGTGCCTGGGTTTATTCCTCCGCAGGGCCAGGACTTGGAATATCCCTTTGTTAAACTTTATGAGATTCCTGTTGGCCCATTTCTCCAGCCTGTTGAGTCTGAACGGCAGCACACTCATCTGGTTTATCAGTCACTCCTTCCAGTTTTGTATCATCCGCAAACACGCTGAGAGTCCATTTTCCTCATATAACCAAGCCAGTCATCTCATCATAGAAGGCTGTCAGTTTGAACAGTCCATGATGAGGGTATCAGGAATGGTATGAAATGTGCTCTAGAACATCCAGATCATGAATAGAAGGATTAATAAATGTGATTTTTACTGCAGCAGGGGATTTGACAAGTAGGAGAGATCTAAATGTCTAAACCAAATCTTGGCGTGAAGGTGAGTCACCAGTCTTTATAACCATGACAGAAGAAATGCAATTCTAGACTATAGCAGTCAAAGTGTTTCCTGTAGAGAAACAGAAGTACTGATAACTGAGTCATCGTGGGCTCAATTCAGTTGCCTAAACTCAAGCAGTCATTTGCAATGCACTGACGTATCTGAGACATCTTCATGAGGATGACATATTTAAGAACAGACCATGCCTGACCTGTGAATGGCAACGGGAAGCTAAATAAGACATCTCATATTGCACTTGTCACAGCTGTTTACGCAACTGAAATGTACCCTGGGATTTGTATCTGTTTAGGTTCATTGAGTATAATAATGAAAAGACAATGGAATCCAACAGAAGAATGTCTGTCTTCAACTTGATCTTCCAGAAGAATCAGTTTCTTCCGGTCTACATCTTTTCAAGCAGTTCATTTTATTCCCATGCAACAAGCAGTTTTATGTTCCTCAAAGTAAAATTTTCTCCTAAAAGCAAAGAAACGATGTTTAATGTGTCCCATGAAAATATTTTTGGCTGTATTTAAATGAAACAACATCTTCTCTGGGGCACCCTCCATCCCATTAGGAAGTGAAAGCATTTAAAGCTCATGACTGCTGCTTTGATGTTTCTTTTAATAAATGGAGATATGCCAAGATGAACTGAAATACAGTTTATATTGTGCTTCATTAGCTGGTTACAGCTACACTGAAAGCTTCACCCAGACTTTTTTGCAAGAGCATGGGAAAGAGAATACAGGTCTCTTAAGCTTTCCAAAGACTTAACTTTCCAAATGCCAGTAATGCCCACTGTACATGCTCATACTGAACCACCACAGACATAGGCCATTTATTTGCACACCCAAGACTGCTCTCATCAGGATATCTGTCTTTCCCTTTGTCAAGTATTCTCACATCCAAAATACGAAACTTGGTGAATTTGTATTGTGTTTTTAATGTTATTTCCTGGAAGGAGATGAAAAAAAAGAACATCCACAGGACAGCCAGCTTTTCACTTAGATATGTGCTGATGTTTGGCACTCCAAGTCAGCCTTATTTAGTTGTGTTCTAGAGGAAGGACAGCCTGTATTGGCTATTCTAGGCCTTTGATGACACATCTACTAAGGTCAGAAATACTTTTCATTGCCAGAGAATCTCATGCTTGCTATACATAAGGCCAGTGAGGTGGAAAGAAAAGATAGACAGTGCCCATATTCGGTGAACATATTTTTTCATATATTTGAGCATCTACTTTGGAGCAGCTACTGTACTTCCTCCTGTTTTCAAACCTAGTAGAGTATCATCCTGCTAAAGGTCAACTGACTGCAGCTGGCCTGTGAAAATGCCACTTCTTGTTCCAATATATAAGCACTTTCTCCCCAGTTTTAATCTCACTTTTGCCAGAGCTAGCCCAAATCTGCATGAGTTCATGAGCTCTCTCCAGACTCCTGCTGCTTCTGGAGAAAACATTCCTCACCCTAAGGATCACTTTATAATTATGAGAATGCCGAAAATGGAAAATATGGAAGACAAGAAAAAATGTTGTAAAAGTATTGTTTGCAATATGAACCTAATGCCCCAAATTAATAATGAAATCTGGTCAGCACAAAATTTACAGAGCCGCCACAAACTTCTAGTATTTTAGCAGAAGGACTTCCAGAAAAGGAGATACACAAGCTGATGAGACAAAAAGCACTGCCATTCTTTCCATGAAGTTCACAGATCTTTATAGCCCAGCTCTTGGCTTTGACTGATTCAATTTGAATTGCCATAGTTTTTCAGTTATTATTAATGATCTTGGTTTTGTGATCATGCATCAAAGCAACCAGAACAAAAGTTTACTGTGCTGGAGACTATATAAAAAGAAAGCCTGGAAGGCTATGGAAGGATGCTGACATCAAGAAAGTAAACAGAAGGGAGGGTGAAGACAGAGATGACAAGAGGGAAAGGAGAGTCTAGCTATTAGCTGCAGAAAATCCTCTAAATGTTCAAAGACCCCTTTGATGACTCCCACATCTACTTCCACCAGCTGATGTTACTTGCTGATTTATCTTCATGACAAAACCCCAACCAAACAAAACCCTAAATCTGATAGGCAAGGGTGAATGGGGACAAGAAAGGGTTTCCCCAAGCATGAAAAGGGCTCCTTTGTGCAGTTATTTATCTGAGAAAGTCTAGAAGTAATTGCATTTTAATTGGACATAATCTTATTGGAACAGGGATTAGTGAATGTAGCAAATTAAATAAATAAAATCAAACGACTTTCTAATTACCTTCTTACAATCTCAATGCAGAATTCACAGATTAGGGTGTTTCAAGCAATTACATTAAAGACTTCCCAGTTCAGAAGAGAATCCAGCTGGCACATGAAAATCAATGTTGTGCAAAATGTAACCTGCTCCTGGTTTTGTTTTGCCTTCTTTTTTCTTTTTTTTTTAAGAGGAAGGAAGTAGGGAAGGAAGCGCTGGATCCTACATCAGTACTTCCTAGTGCAGGTTTCAACCCACAGCACATGGCAAAGAAATAACTGTGTGAATGCAGAACCCATTTTTTCTACATCACCAGCCATTATTATAGCTGTATCTGCTCTGTGTCCTGACAAAAATGATATACAGGCAGGATACGATAAAATGCAAGTAATGTTTTCACGCATTCACTTTTTAGTCTATATCTACAACTTAGACTGAGTGGAGTAGAGGGGGAGCATTCTTGATAATGACAGCCTAGGATACTTAGAACTGGCTAAGGTAGCCTCAGAGAAAGTGGCTGCTCTATTTGAGAAGTTGTGGAAGACAGAGAAAGAGGGCAAACACAACGTCTATCCTTAAAAAGGAAGAGTTAAGGGTTTATAAAGTAATCCACTTAGTTTACCATAAAAATTCTGCTAAAAATAATTAAATAAGCACTTAAGTGAAGACATACAAACACAAACTTGGTATGAACAAATACTGTGAAACCAGCAAAGCTTTTCCCATGACTTCATAACAGGCAGAAGCAATTTTGACACAAGCCCTTGATGTGCTTGTCAAATATTGCATAGAATTTCATAAGCAAAACAAGGATTAGCCTTCCGTTTTCTAAAACATGATAAAAACTACCATGGGTTGGACACAACATTAGTTAGAAAACTTCATTCAGATAGTAGTTATTGGTTGTTGATTATCAAAATGGAAGGATGTAGTATTCAGAAGGGATATGTCCTGGATCCAGTACTATTCAATAACCTCATTTACCACCTGGGTGACTGAACAGAAAGTACTTGCTATTAAATTTGCAGATAACAAGAGGATGAGAAAAGAAGACTGCTTTGGGGACAGAATTGCAATACAAAGTGAGCTACTGTGGGGGGCTCTGGAAAACAAGAATGAAATTTTACAAGGATATGTACAAGGTATTTCTTTAAGGATATTTAATTTTACAAATACCTAGGGAAACAATTCATTAGAAATATTTTGTTGAAAACTTAAAAAGTCATGGGAGATCACAAGCTGAAAAGCAGTTACGAACATCTGTTAAAAAGAGTGTTAAAAAGTAGAATATGGCCTGCAAGACACATGAAGCAATCCTTACTCTCTGCACCCCACTGGTAAAGCCTTTGCTCTAATACTGTGCCCAGTTTTGGAAACTGAACTTCAAGGAAAACCACTGAATACTGGGGATAGTTCAGAGAAGAAAATGATAAACAGTTTATGAAAAATGAGGGGAAAAAATTGCTCTTCGAGTGCATGCACAATGATTCCAGTAGTAACAGGCTTGAAAGGTTCATGTTAGACAAGCTGAAAAGGATCATGTTAGATACTAGGGAAAGCTTGTTAATAATTTGGCTCTCGACACTGCCTGGGAAATTTGGTTGGAATAACTGATTCTGGTATGGAGCAGGGGACCAGGCAAGACAAACTTGTTACATTTGTTTCAGCTGTTTTTCTAAGATGTTCTGAGTACTGAAACAAGACAATAGCCATCAGGAAAAATGTTTAGATGCATAACATGCCCTCATGCATACACCAGCCTGGGCAGTGTTATCAGAGGACTACAGCTTTTTTATTCTCCTACCCGTTCCTCACTTGAGGAGATAAGTGGAAGTCCACTAAGGCTGAAATGTAAATCACGCGGATGATACCAGTCTGAAGCTGAACCAAAGTCTAACTTCAAAGTTGAGATTAAATAACATATAACAAAATGGCATATGTATACCCTACATCTACCAGAAAAGAGAGTGTGGAAATTCTTGACAGTGATTTATTCTCAGAACTAAATAACCAGTTTGAGATCTCTTCAGAATTTTAATCTATGGTGCATCATATCTCCAGCTAGCAGATAACACTGGTGTATGATGTAACATGGAGATTTTACAACAGGCTTTTTTTTTTCCTTTGTTAACATCTTGGTCCTTATGCATAGTCTTCTCATATTCCATGTAAAGCACCTACGCTCTTTCAAAGGGACAAAAAAAGGTACTTAAGTTTCTTTGGTGTAGCAAGAGCCAGAGTAGAGGCATAGCTAAAAATCCTTGACTACAATACTTTTTCTCAGAACTACTCTCCCACAGTGTTGAGGCAGGGGATGCAGCCTTCATTCTCTGCACACTGCCATGAAGTGTATAAATTTTTGAGCAACTATTTAAAACTATTTAAAATCAGATGAGCATTAAGACCTGCAGAAATCTGTCTCTTAACATACTTGCTAGTGTAAATAAGTATGTGATGATACTGAGAGTTGGTGCTCTATCATAATAAACTTTCCAGTTTATGGGAGCTCTTTGTAGGCTCATAAAGTGCATATTTTGATAACTGTATTTCATATCTACCTAAGTTCACTAAAACTTAACAAATCAAGTTCATTCTTGGTCATTATTTATAGCAAATTGTAACTAAGACTAGTTTATAGACTGAGTTACTGGAATTAGCTAGGAGCTGTTCATTTAAGCTGTCTGAAGAGAAGAGCGTTGAAAATACCCAGATTTCCTCTCAAGAAACTCAGAGTGAAACGGCATGGTAGCTTCATGTGCTGCCCCAGTAAGTACAAAAAAACATAGCATAGTATAGAAAAGGTGCTTTAATGGAAAGAATAACAACAGTGAAACTTATAATAAATTATGAAGTAGCAGAGGGCAATATACAGATTTCACAAAAGGAGAATTACTGTTCATTCTCTTACAGCTGTAAAAAGAGCAAACAGGGCTATGAGATCCTTCTAAAACCTCTTTGGACACAGAAGGTAAGTGTGGACTTAAATCAGGAGAAATACAAAATTATTTAAGGAAATAATGTCAACTGTTTTAAAATTCTGACCTCAATTTTAAACAGGAATTACTTTTGAGTGACCGGGGGTTTTTTTGCACCATGAGAACAAGATGGAAGAAGTCATGTTGTGGTGTTAACTAGAGACATGGGAGACCTCATTTTCATTTCTGTTTATGGCAGCATCTCTTTGTATAAATACCAGCAAATTTTAATCCCTGTAGACTTCTGCTTACCATATCTTTTACTGGGAATATGAACTCTTCCCTTTCTGAAAGTGGATATGAGAATAACTTGATAGCACAATGATAGATAAGTAAAGAAATTCAGAAGAAAACATGTATTCTAACAATCATGGAAGCACACAGAGTTTTGGTACCAGACTGAAATTCACCCAGGGCCCTTCACTACAACCTACATAAAATAAAAAGTTATCTCAGCACAGGGCGCAAGAAGAGACTAGGTCTAGTCTACTTGTCTAGCACTACTTGTCTTATAATCAGTTATCATAGATAAAGGTGAACTGAATGGAATAACTGCACAGCAGACAACAATTCACATGTCAATTAATCCCTTGCATAATGCGAGAAGAATTTTCTACTACCGTAGCGTAAGGCTGCAGTGCTCTTGGGACAAGACTAACCAGAGTGAAAACACAGGCAGACTAGTTCTACTAGTAAATAAAATAAACATTTGAATTGCCAGACCAAGAAAATAAATAAAGTTTATTCTCATGAATCATGGTAAGTCTACGTCAGAAGAGAAATTTAAAAACTTTAGTAGCATTTAAAATTGTCTGCATCCATTTTGCTCTCCTCTGCAGAAGATAATTGGAAAGGTAGGCTCCATCATTGCTGCCAGAGCACACCGGCTATTGCTCGCACTAGACAGATGGCAAGTGGCACCTTAAAAAAATCCAGAAAATTAGTAGGAAATACACAGAAGGTAAAAAAGTCTCCCTATGGTCCATGTAATTCAAAATACAATAATGGACTAGAAAGGCCAAATGTACAGCTGGGCTCGCTCACTGTGCCGGTTCCTATTGGCAAAGGTCTGACTGGCATTTTGAAAGCAGAAAAAAAGAAACATTTTAGATCTGAACTGCAGTTGTCTTACAGAGCTGAAAACATAAATAAAAATTGTAAAAGTCATTCTCCTTCCATTAAACCACTTGAATTAGATTTGTCCTCAAGCACAGTTCTTGTAACACAAAAGTCTGGGTAATCTTCATCTCTGGGAATGAAAACATGGATGATTTGCTTAGTTGTGAACTTGCATCACTGGGACCTGACTTTGAGAGGAAAAGAATCTTTTTTAAACTAACACAGGCAAGAATGCAAAGAGGCCCGGCTAGCTCGGCTGAAACTGCAGCTTCCTGGATTGGAAATATTTATAATATTTCATACTGTGGAATTAATCTCCATGAGGTTCTCTTATTACATCTCTATTTCCAGTGCCTTGCTTCCCACATAGTCACCTGTATCAGTGGGGTCTGTGTCTGTGTTCAAGCATTTTTTCTGGATCAATAGAGTAACTTTTTATTTGGTTTTTTTTTTTCACAGACCGCCTCTTGATATTTTTTCATAGTTGCTACATTAAAACAGAATGGCTAGTAGTTTATAAATTGTAATTAAAGTTGTATCTGTAGTCTGACAAGCCAATATCAGCTCTTTATTAAAAGGATTTAGTTTAATTAAGAATGAATGTCATTCCCTCACTGTGCAAAATTCTCTAAGCATATAATTTGTAACACCTGGATTTTTCATGGAAATAAACTGCAGGTATGCTACATAAGCAATGCAAGTCACTTTTACCACACATGAAATTATTTTTTTTAATATGTTAAGCTTCACTTCCCTCATTACTTAATCATCCTGATGAAACTGCACTCATCAGGAGAGTAGCATTTAAGGTACTGCTGCGACTCCAGCAAAGCACATTCACGGTGCGGAAGAAATCCTCCAGTTGGTGTTAACAGGCTTTTGTACGATGCACAGCAGCGTCAGCCCATGCCCTTTGCTGAGGAGGATACAGCTGTGAAGTGGGTGAGAGACAGACTCATTCCCCCCGTGCCACCCAACATACATGCTGTGCCAGGCTGCCAGAAGGGGCTCAGGGGCAGCCAGGGCAAACCCCACACTGGGGGCAGTTTTGCAGGCACTGTTTTCCTCCTCTACACCATCTCCCTGCTGCCTCCCTCCAACAGACACCGTGTGTGTATTCAGGGATTAGGGTAAAGAGAAACAAAGAGACAGCATGAGATGGAGAGAGATGAGTGGCATGTCTAGCACGTTCCTTTACAGATAGGGCTCCGTCCAGCTGGCGTGTTTTCTGGTAAGGCTACACCAGGAAGGGTGAATAGTAATCTAGATTCTTTTCTTAAACTTATTTTTGGGGTTGGGGTGTCATTCCTACAAGTTTTCTCGCCAGCCTGTTTTGCTCCAGCCATCCAACTCCTGAGATATTAAAGATACTTGACCATTTCTTTAACATGGTAGTTTATCTGAGGCGAGACTAAAACACGGACTTTCTTCCCAGAGTTTTTAAAATCCACACATGACATTTGCCTATTCTTTTTAAGATGGTAGAGAAAAGTATTAAGAGTCTCTGTCCTGTAAGTTTTAAACTGAATACCAGTATTGGCTGATACAAACAGAGTTAAAATATTTTATTACATTGTGCTAAGTGCCTGACTTTTTTCTGTGAGGTAGCTGAGGAAATCAGAACCCATATTTTGTCCAAAGATCTTTCCACAATCCTGTGACCAGATGCGAAAGGAAGAATTCATTTTCATAACCATGGGTACCTAGTGCTGTTTGAGGTGCTCTAGCGATATCAAAAAACCTCCACAAAGGACTGGCAGACTGATGCAGAACCCACTAGAAATCCACACCTTGCTGGTACAGCTGCTGGAGGCCAGGCAAAATAAGCCATTGCACCTACAATGACATTAAACATTCACCATTAGGCAAACATATCCTTCCCAATGCATATCTCCTTTGGGTATCGGAGACATTCACATGGGGTTTGCAGCTATGAAACATGACCTGTAAGTAATCCATGTCTCACTGGAGACAGCTAGATGCTTTAATATGAGTAACCAACTTAAACTCCAAGTCTCTGTTGACTCTAATAGGAGCTTAGACAACCTCTGCATAAGCAAACATTTACAGACTTCTTAATTGAGGTATTTTAATTGCAGCCTGAATCCCATCCTTAATGGCTCGTGTTGCTCTAGGGCAACAGTAGCATTCCTAGAGGTCTTACCTTGGGTTATTGAGCTTTTCAGCTTTAGTCTGTACAGGTTTGTGTCCTGTCTACTGGACTGTCCTCAGTGTCTTCCTCAGTCACTTTAATGCCCTGCCAGTGGCGGCACTTTAGGTGAAACTAAGAGCTTCACCTTTATCTAACCTACCTTTTTTCCCAGCACTGTTACAGAACAGATTCTTTCCCAGCTGGTATTTACCTGTATAATCACATCCTCTATTGCAAGATCAATGCTATGCAGGCCAGCTTTAGCTGTTTATCTTCTTTGTAGTGCTAATATCATTGTTTCTGGCACAACTTCTGCCTGTTCGCCTTTCTTTATCCAATTCAAAGTTCGCAAATGTGTATGCTTTCAGGCTGCTAGTTTGTCTTTTGCTGCAGCATAACCTTTTGCCTCTAGGCCTAATTCTTTTGAATTAAGGGCACTGCTTCAGTCCCCCAGTCCACGCTGTGCACACTGCTGTCATTTGCAAAGCCCAGCCAAATAATATAATCCATTGCTGATATTACCTTCTCTCCTTTCCAATCTCGCCTCCCTACCCAAATAAATGCTAAACTAGTCCTGGAGCTACACATGGCAAGTACATGCTTGCTCCGAGCTCTTTTTTACCTTGGGTCATTTTTCTTCTATTTCATGTTGTCTGTCGTACCCACAGTGTCAGAGTCCTCTCCATACCCCGTCAGCTTCAGTCTGAAGGGAGGGGTGGGGGTGTCTTAATTTTCTTGGCAAATTCTAATGACTCTGAAGGGTTAATTCTATTTCCTAGTGTGAGTCTGCACATCTGTCTCTCCTGTTGGCATCCAAACCAAATCTAATTATTTAACTACAACATTGTCCTGATGACTGAGAGCTGTTAAAAATAATTGTTAAAAATCCACCACCAGAAGCATAGCTACCCTCAGACTTCTTGCTTTCATGCTGCAACCCACTGGGTGCAGATTCAGAGTGACATGTAAGTAAATCTTCTCCACATTTCACGAATGTGAAAGCCAGCAGAGCTTTTACCCTCACCAGTCTTTCTCTCAGGGTGTTGTTTTCATCACCATAAAACTGACTCCCTATTATTTCTTATTGAGCAGTTTTAGAAAGGCATTTCACTGCAGGAGCATGACTCATTTCCATCTAAAATAATTTATCCTGAACATATCTCAAGGTATTATGTCGCAAAAAATTTCCAGGCTATTGATTCCACAAAGTACAGACAGAACTGCTTAAAAGCTTTACTGTGGCAGGGTCGCACACCCTGTGAAGTAAAGCACAGGTATCATCCTGTTTACACTTCTTTAGAGCTGGTACAGTTGTAAGAGTTGAACTTCACCTACTGGTGATTATGTATCAGTTAATAGCAGAGTTAAACTACCTAACCTTTTAACAACAGTGTTCTGATTAGGCTCTGCAAAGGTGTTTGTCACTCTCCCAAGACTATACATCAAACTACCAATTTTGATCCCCTGATGAGGATATAGTAGATGATGTGTCATTCCTTTGCATCCTCTATTTAGTATGCAAGCCCTGGTCCCCAAACAGCCATCTGTTTGCAAAAAGCATCTCTGTGTTGAGGCATCATGTTGTTAGTTCGTGCAGTGACTACAGGAGGCAATAATTTGCCACAAGAAGATCACAGTGAAGTCTCATTAAAATATGTTTCTCATATTTATTGCACGATATAGTGACAGAGATTAAAAATCACGTTTTAAACTGCTTTGGATATTTCACTCAGTCTAGGGCAGGTGATGCAGATCTAAGACAACTATATGAGTCTTAATGAAACGATTCACCATCAGCAATATTAGTTCCTTTCCGTCTTCTTCTGTTATTTACAGAATATTTGACATTTTTATAGAGTTTAATCCAAAATGAACCAGAAAAATCAATGAGCAGTTTCAAAAAACTGTGTGTTGTGAAGATAATGCTCTAGGCCCTGATGGTATCCACCACTCTAGACGGACATGTGCATGAGTCCATCTAATGCTTCGTTGAATCAATAATGCTTAACAGTAGTTAAGCACCTCCTTACTTCCAACGGTGGTCTCGTTCAGCTTACTCGACTTTGTGTGGTTCAGTTAGCCCCACTATAACAAGTTATATCAGAAGTAAAATCAAAAGACAAACATTTAGAGAAATAATATCATCTTTTTCTCTGACTGAAATTAGGAATTTATATTTTATTTAGTGTGATTATAGCTCTTCCTGGTTTCTTTTCTTGTGAGCAAGCCTTATGCCCTAACAAGATTTGTCTGGTTTTTGACTATTTTTTATATGCTTGTCTGTTTTTTGACTGTCATGAGAGTCTTCTTAAATTAGCAGTTTGCTCAGTATTAATAGTTTCACTAGTGTGCAAAGTATCAGCCATAGTGCCTATATGAAGCACTCCAAACATTTTCCCAATATGTCATAAATCACCATCCTTTAATCATAGCATAAACATTTCAGCAGCCAGCATAGAAATGCTATGAAACAATACATGCAGTTAAATATTTTAGTATGACTTACACAGTCAGAATTTGAAAAAAAAAATCACAAAAAACAATTTATAAAAGCCTTCTGTTAAAAACATGATGGTACAACCATCACTGGCTCTTCTGCACTAGCATCTCTTGGAAAGACGATGGCTGTCCAGGCTTCCAGATAGGTCCAAGATATCTGCATCCTTCAATTCTCAGCTTCATAAAATGCAGCATTTCCCTTATAACCTCCCCATAAGGCTACTGCCATTACTTTCTAACAGTTTATGCATTTCCTGTTTCCTTCCAGAGGCAAACTGCATAGAACAAGAAGCTTCCCCATTTAACCTGATGATCACAAAGTTGTGCAGCTGCAGTATTTTCTGATAGTTTCTTAGCAAGAAATGAGGCCATGATAAACACACATTACCCAACCATTAGCCCAACAGCTTTTTTTCCCTTTCATCTTTAATGCAGGAATTCAGGGTTTGCTTGGCCAGACATGGACTCTGTTTCCAGCCGAGATACATGACATGCTAACAGCTTCCTTAGAGTTGGTGTCTATTTGAAAGATTAAAAGGCTTCTGGTCCTCCTTTGGGACTTTTCAGAAGTCAGTTCTTAAGAAAAATTACTCTCTGCTTCCTATGTCAGAGCAGCATCTTAGAGCTTCAGACATCTGCAGGAAGCACTGCTTTGCATCTATTGCACATGCTTTGTGGATGGTTCAAGGAACAATTTAGTTGAATGTGGAAAAAAAATCAGCTACAGTCCTTTTCAGCATTCAAGTTTGATTTCAGTCCACAACAGCAGAGTTTGAAGTATGCCTTTCTACCCTGACACAAACCATATATACACCTGATTATACATATATGCAAGTCCACTTCACAACTTTTCCATGTACGTGTGTATAGATGATGACTTCAGAGCATATGCACATGCAGTTCTTTGCTCCATTCTTAGTAATATTCAGTACAAACACTTTTAGTGATGCAAGGACAAAGGCTGCTATAATGGGTGTTTCTTCCGCTTCTTTCTTTTTCCCCCTCAAAACAACCTAAGAAGCAAAAAGATATCCTCTCTCTGCAAAAACTGAAATATCTATGGGTAATTTGGAATAGCATATTTTCTTTAAAATCATTTTTTAATCAACTGCTCTACAAATAACTGAATGCAGATGCTACACAAATTACATATTCCTCACCATCAGTGAAAATGATGTATGGCACACTATGGAGTTCATCAAGAAACAATTTTCAGAGAATACCTTTACTTCAAATCATTTGAAGTAGGCTTGAAGAAGACCTCCTGAATCATTACACTTAGGCTACTGAATGCACCATGTCATAGAATCCCCATCATAAATTTATTATTGAATTTCACCTACAAGTACGTTCATTTTTTATTCCTCCCCGCACTGCTCCAGAACTACTCTGGTGGTCATGTTTAGGAAAAGCCTTTGGATTTTTAGCCAAAATTTAGTCATTGCCAGCTTATTCTTACCGGGTTTTATATATCTGTTCACCTTACTCTCACCTTGCAGCATGCCCCTTGGAGATATTTATAAACAGTCACAAGAGACTCATTTTCCTGGAGGTTACAGATAGATGGAGCCTGAATACTTACTGTGTAAGAGGCCATGTTTCCTTTAATGTACTCACGTAATTCATAGACAAACATGAAATAGTTTGCTACTGATTTTCAAAAATGACTGACAGTCTTAGAAACTTTGTATTAAAAAAAATCTCTAAGCATCAAATACTCCTTTTTTGCTGACTTTTTCTCGTATATCCTGGGTGCTTTCTCTTGGTCTGTAAATATCCTCTGTTCTACCCCTGTGGCCGATAAAGATCTGGGCCAACGTGGCTATCTTAAGACTTTCTAAAATACTCAAACCAACAGGTGAACATTTCCAATGAAAAGAAAGCACATCTTTAATGGAAGCCTTTGCTCTTCTCCTTTTGCCAGTTACAAGAACGTCTGTGTAGCTACATCTGTTTTTCAGTACAGGCANTCCCCAACAATGAACCCAGATGGCAGAGGAGCCCTCAGAAGGAGGTGAACTCTGTTGCTATCTGATGGATCAAAGGGACAAATGAAAGTCATTGATGGACAGGCCTAAAGCCCATGCATTTTGCACGTGCTGTGCTTGTTATGAAGGCAACCCAGCTGGACTGCAGAGCAACCCAAGTTACAGCACTGTAAGAGCTCAGTGTAATGCTCCCTGGCTGGGCATTGCATTAGGGCAGCGACACCATACAACAGCATCAGCCACAGCCACTGCAGGGCAAAGTAAGGAGGCCTTTCAGAAGAGAAATGGAAGAAGGAATTCTAAACTCTTGCAGTGGAGAGCTTTGTTTTATTGTTGGTGCTAAGGAGCAGGCCTGTTAGCAGCACAGCTATGATGAACAAGGATGGTTAAGAGACCAAGGAGGAAGAGGCAGTGTGGAGCAGGGGGTGACACCAGCAACAACCAGCAGCACAAGTGATGCTACAAGGTCAGCTATGAAATCAGAGTTACTTTATTTGTTCACCTCTTCAGACTTCTCTTTTTCGCTTTAATAAAAATACTTGTTAGCCAATTTTTAGGACTTGTAGGTGAGGAAAACTAGCTCATTTAGTATCAAAATGTTAGTTTAATTTTCCTTTTTCCCCTTTTGCTGTGAGGCACAAATCAGCATGTTAGCAGTGACCCCTTTAAATCTAAACCTGTCCCATTTTGCTTCCTGTCAGGTGCTGACAAATGGGTTGTACACAAAATAATGAACCATGGCTTTCATGATTAAACACATTCATCTTCAAACTTACTCTCCAAGTCAGCTTGAACAACTGTCCTCCCTGGAAACTCTCTAACTTCAAACATACCTGCTTGTTCAGTCAGCAGTGATATTTCATTGAAAGTATTACTGTGTGATGACCAGGTTTTCCTATAATTTTATTCCAAACCATCTCAAGAAATATTCTAGGAAACAAATTAGGGGTACAAATAAGGCTTTAGGAATATTAAGACCACCCTTCATACCAACATCCAGCATGGGTGCCTATATATTGTCCAAAATGAAGTTTACTTGTTAACGCTAGGAGTCCTTGAAGTACCTCTTCAAAAAGCGTGGATCCAGCACAACAGTGCTGGAAATATTAGTCAC
>VYZW01047366.1:93530-115280 GCA_013401315.1 Balaeniceps rex
GAAGTCATTCTTCACATGTTATAGGCAGGGAACTGTCTCAGGGACAGTGTGCTGAGTTTGAAGTTTCACAAGAGGGCTGAGCCGATCTAACAGCTATTAAAGGTAAAGCCTTTCTCTCCTTCCCCTTCTTTCTCCTCCCTTTCCAGCTCAGCTCTCCTGATTTCACATCCCAGCTCCTCCCTTGAAACAACTCTGGTCACCATCTGGATGAACCGATTCAGCTCACTAAATCAGCAAAGAACTAATCCAGCAGAAACAACTTAGTTATTTTCTGCCACTTTAAGGAGCTGAATCAGCTCATCACAGGATCTGACAAGTGCCAGCGCCAAGCAAGGGAAGCATGGCCAAGGGAGGGGACAGTAGTTGGACTGCCCCCTTTGGCAGCTGCAGGCTGTCAAATTGCTCCTTGAGGTGAAACAACTTACTCAAGGTAAGTCTGTGGCAGAGGCGAAATCTAGGTTTTGTACCATTCATCATCTCTAGATCACCTTTGCTCTCAGCCATATGTCAGCAGTTACTTAAAAAGTAGATAGAAGCACTACTCCAAACACAGTCACTCTCATTTTTCACCCCTGCTGAAGTTTCTAGTAGCAAAACATCATGCAATAATTCCACTAAAGTTAGTGCTTAAGAGCCTTTTAGGGCTAGAGTCAGTAGGAAGCCTGATTTTTTTATATAGCTAGATAATACTGGGACAAATAACAGATCATGTTATACGGTTTAGCTTCACTGGTATCTTTGCAAGAAAGTAAGTATCTCAACAGAACCACCACTAAGTTTGTATAAATACAGAAAACGTCTGTCATATGATGATGAGCAATTACTAGAGCAAGACAATAATTATCTGTCAAAGTATCAGCATCACTACATAACTAGCAAATTAAGTCAATAACTGACATCTGATTGCTCAATTTTTATTTTAAAGCTAACTTTATCACTTATTAATCACATTTAAGTTCCTTATCAAAAACCCTTCAATGTTAGCAACTGCTCACAAATATTAAGGTAGATTAAGCTAATGTCTAAATGAAGGGAAGAATCCACAATCCGACCTTTACACTTCCAGGTGCCTGGCAATAATTATATGGGAGGTTTGTTATCTGAGTGCTTTCTCCAATCCTGCTTTAGTAAAGCAAAAGGGCTTATAGTTGTGCAACAAAAAGACTCTGATGGCAGTACAAATAAAATTCAATCTGAAAAAATAAGAGCCATTCCTACCACAAGGCTGCTCAGCATATCCTCACAGGCTAATGTAAGGTTAGGAATTTTGGCAGCCAGACTCTCAAGGAGGCTGCATTTGCGTCCTCGTGTGACCCTCTTTAGATATGCTCAGGATGCAAGTTGCTGAGCCTCTCAGCTCACAGCTTTCCCTGCTAGAAATTACACAGCTTTATGTTGCTGTTGTTACCAAGTATGTGTGCAAAATGGCACGTGGCAGAGGCCATACAGGAGAAGGAGGAAGCTGGGAAATGAGAGATGAAACTTCTGACTCCTGTTCTGTCCCAGCCGCTCACTGATTTGTAGTGTGCCAGCACTCAGAATCCGTTTCTTTGCAATCAAGGTTCTCCCTAAATAAATAGGAAATTATGTTGAGGTTTTCATATAAACAATTCATGTGGGAAATTCCAAAATACTATTTTTTGTAAAGCCCTTGAGATCATGAAATGTGTATTGCACAAATTTCTCATGTAATTTTATCAGACATCTTCAAATACCATTAAGAATCTTCTGAAAGGCTGTGTGAAATAAATATTTGGTTTTTGGACTCTCCTCA
The DNA here is from genome assembly GCA_013401315.1 of Balaeniceps rex. Classification (NCBI taxonomy): domain Eukaryota; kingdom Metazoa; phylum Chordata; class Aves; order Pelecaniformes; family Balaenicipitidae; genus Balaeniceps; species Balaeniceps rex. The sequence goes on from VYZW01047366.1 coordinate 95,305, forward strand.
GGAAGTTTTATACAATTATGGTGTTCTCTCTCATTGAAGTTGTGTCAATATAGCACAGTATAAAAATAATAAGTGAGAAAAAAGAAATTATTTCAGATGAAAAAATTGCTACTTTTTTTACTGTCAAATGAACAGTTATAGTTTAATCCAATCATTCTAGTGGTTGCTAAATTACCTCAGTAATTTACAAAATTTAATTATAGCTGCTTTTTTAGAAAGTCACTTTTCAATGAGATGCTTCATAGCAGGCAGGCTTTTGGAACTCTTACTGTTTCATATACCAGTGGAGGCTAACATAATAACTGTAGGTCTTAATTATGCCAACTATGAAGATAACTGATGAGAATTGTCTTTATTCTTGTTAGGAAAAATGACAAGATTGTGAAGTGACTTCATGTTTTGAAATTGAGTAAAAGATCATGTGGAAATTGACAGATTATTTTTCACAGTGGAAAAAAAAAAAAAACAAAACAAAATTCCAGACCTAAACTAACAGTATAATTTATTTCTAGCTGAGTACTATGTCTTAAAAGAAATTTAGAAAGAAAAGTTCAAATTTGGCTAAATATTATAGCTATGTTACATAAATTGTGAGATAAGACAAAGTGTTGCAGGAACCAGTGTATTACTTTATCTGTTAGCTTGCTAAAACTGTAATTCAGAAGTTTCTCTTTTATTAGGTGTGAGGAATGTGACAACTGCGCTCAAACAAAAATTAGGTAAACATTAAATGACTGAAGTTTTTTGACCCCCAAAAGTTGCTGCTGTGGCAGGTGATACAGCACTACTCTAACCATAAATTTGTGCTCCTTCCTAGTACCTATGTCAACCATTCTTAGTATTTTACTGAAAGCTCCATATGGGCACAGAAGCTTCCATGGGCAGATCAATTTACAGGAAAAAGGTTGAGTTTCTAGTTTGTTCCTCAACAACAGCTGCCTCAACAATCTGAGCTCAACTCAGTTACCTAAAGGCAAGTGCTGTGCTGTTTGAGACACCATGATTTTCTGAGACAGACTTACAGAGCATGCTGGTTTTACACAAGACCTGTGAGAGCCCAGTGTCCTTCAGGAATGGTATCTGGAGGTCAAGTAGAAGGCCATCTCAAATACATCTGGCTAGGTGTTGTAGCCTTCAGTGAGCTATATGTTGTTGAGGTTACACTAGCAAATTTAAGGTTAGGTCAGACATGTCTACATAAGCAGCAATGACAAAGAGAATAATGGAAACACAGGAAAAGGAGATCAAAATAACCTGAAGAGAAAATACAGTGGTTTAGCAATTTCCTGAAGTCTCCTGGTTAGAGAGACTGAGCCCATGGAATTCTCACTGATGCAATCCAAGAATAACAATCCATCTTTCCTGGCACAGAGGATGACCAGATATAGATCTGGTGATCCATCGGCTCTTTTAGTCTTCCTGTAACATTTTGTCCTTTAAAGACCTTACTTACAGAGTTTGCTCTGCATCAATTTCAGTAATCTTTAATTAAAACTGAGCTGATCCTATAAAAGCTGTGGATATTATCATTAAAGGTTGCAACACTGATTTAGCGAAGCTTATTGCTTGCCTTTGATTGCATAGTTCATGAGATTCAAGGAACTGGTGGCAATTCATAAAAACGAGTATAAGTGACCTTGCCCGCAGACAAGCAATTCTTTATAGAGCCTATAATAGTTTCGGCTCAAAGGTAACTGCTAGAGAGGTTCTCACACCATCCTTGACATGCTCTTTGTTCTCCACCTTTTAAATGGATGACAGTGATTCATCTTCTTATTTAGCCAGATGTCTGAAAGCCTTGGAGATACATAATAGTGCCTATGGAGAGAGCCACATCTGACACTTCCAATTCTGGCACTGACAGTGCCTAGAGGGTTCAAGAGAGGGTGGATTTGAAACTCTTGATATTTGTTTCCCAAACTGAACACAAGTAAAGATTTAGGGGAGATACTGCCACTCTGGCATCTCTGAGCAGTGCATGATTTCCCTGAGAGTGGCCCAGGCTCAGCTGCACATGTTGCTGAAGAAAGTAGATCAGTTCAAGACATGCAGCGGGATTTAGCAGAATAAAACTCTTCATGTTTTTAAATAGACCCTACATGCCCTGATGCAGATGCATTGGGCAGCACTTGAAAACAGAGTCAATTATTGCCTCCTTACCTCCTCCAAAAAAGCACTCCCCAAGATATGCTTTCTACTTGCTACCATAGAATTGCCCCCATTCAGCATGAATTAAATTTTCCTACACTCCCCAGAGCACAAGTCTTTGAAAGTTTAAACCTCAGCCTTCAAATAATCAAATATCCTTCCAACAGTTCTTCTCCCACCCCAAAGAGGTTAGCATAGGTCCCTCACTGCCTGCAGAGAAACAGTGTCAGTGCAGAGAGGTTGACAGGAAGGTATGTTCAAATCACAGTGCCGTTCTCAGCCAACACCTTAAAGTTCACCCACATGGCTGGTGATGTCAAATGTTAATAGACTGCAATCATAGCCCAATGTGCTTGAATTCTTCCATATTTTGTCTAATAAGAGTGGAAAATTTCTCATTTTTCAACCAGTTCTGCTGGCAGAAAACCATGCTGTGCTATGAGGAGCTAGTGAAATTGCACTTGGGTTTCTAGACATTTCAGTCCTGGGGCTTCCTGAGAAGCAAGGATGATGGACCTCAAGGGCTATTTACTATCATGTGGAATAAGACCCTCTACTGATATACAGTTCAGGTTTTGTTGGTGGTAGAGTTTTGTAGTCCCTGATGTAACAATTTTATGGTCAAATATTAGTTATCAGAATCCAAATTCATTGATTTTTGAGAGATCATATTATTTTCTTGCTTATACCTTCCAGGGTTTTTAATGACAGCTGCTCATTCAGGAGAGGCAATGACTATACATGGATGTGTTTCACTTGATGATCAGGAATTATGGAAATTTAGGAAAGACTTGTCTATAAACTGTCAGTGCCAGCTCCAAAAAGGTAGGGGCAAGCTAAGCAATGATCGCTTGTATAAACCATTACTATTTCATTTTTGGTTTATGTGTTGTTAAATCACTAAGTGGTTTTAACTGAGCCTGTGTTTGACAGAGATGTTATTTGTGCACTTTTAAAAAATCCATTAGTCCAGAAAAGAAATGTAATTATTTTACAGATATCTGAATTTTACTGAGCCACCAACTTTGTGCTATTAAACAAGAGATTCAAGACTTCTTTGGGGATCCATTTGGAGCTAGTTCTCATTGAGAACATGAGAGAAAAGTTAGAAGGCTCTTATGGTACCTTTTGAGCTAAATTATGAAATAGGAATTGAAGTCCAATGGAGAATATAAGCAATATTCACCAATATTTTTTGAAAATAGACTTTTGATTTTTTTCTTCAGATGGGGAAGTACTAGATTGAAATTAGTTTATTAGTTCCAATAAAATTTAATAATAAGCAATTTAAATTACTAGGAATCAATTTTCAATAACCTCGAGTAAACTTACTTAAAGAATTAATTCCACATGAGATTAAACAAAAGAATCCATAAAGCAACATAACTAGAAAGGTGTTTTTCTATATTATTGTCATCTTCTCTTTTATGTTGCTGACAGCTTTGTTTGTTTTAGCCTGAGGCTTTGTTTATTGATTTTGGCCAACAGAAGGACAAACATGAAAAAAAATGAGGAGGCAAACTAAACTCTTTCTGCAGATGAAGGTCAAATTCACATCATCTGATCTCAGGAACACAAATTTCCTATTAGCTCTAAAATGAAATACCACAGACAGTTCAGCTGAAATACTTGAAATCTATGAACTGACTTAGGAAATCTTCAAGTAACCTCTTTGCTGATGAGATGAAAAATAATGGCTGTGGAGTGGAAAAAAAAAATCTGAGAAACCCCAATTCCCACCAGGTTTGGTGCCAGGCCCTGAGCACACACCTCTCCCCAGGAGGGCCAGCTCCAGCCGCACGGCAAGGGTGGCCCCGGCCCGTGGGGACGGTGGGGCTGCCCCCAGTGCTGTGGGGAGGCCCCTGTGCCTGGGGCGATGGCTCTGCTGCCAGGCAGTCCTGCCCAGGGCTGCCCACAGCCCCACCGATCCAGGCTCCAACGTACAGGCCGATGTCCCGGCCCAGCCTCAGCCCACCCCTGTCCCCAAGGCACTGCCTTCACGCTTAGCTTAAATACTATTTCAATCCTAACTGTTTTTTCAGTTTCATTAGCATCCAGTGGCAATGACTGAACAGTGTCTATCACATAATTTGAAGAAAACATACCACTTTGAAACAAAGATAATAAATTAGTAGCAGCCCAAAAAGAAGAGCCATAGTTCCTGATCTTTTCTACAGAATTGTATTAATTTCAGAAGGTCAGTGCAATTAAGAAATCAAACAACAAATTCAATCCAGTTACATCCAGCAAAAACAAAGGCAATTGTAAATACCAAATTTGACACAGAGGGAAAAGAGCATCCAAATAAAACAGCATACTGATTGGCCCCAGAGCCCAGAAGAGGATGCCCCTCTTGTGAATAGTCAAGTCAAACCCAGGTGTAACAGGTTGATTTTACAGCAACAGCAATAGCCCATAAGACACTCTGCAATACCGCGAGAGGCCTGAAGTCTATTTTGTCAAAGATTTGTAAAGAAAATTCATTTTAACAAAGAGATTTCAATAAATTTATAAGAAACGTCTATGTTACATACTCCTGTATCTCTGGTTACGAGATGGAGTTTTCTCCTGGGATACATCCTCAGGCTGACAATGTATATGCTATTTATTTGGGCAGGGATGTTGGTTGGGTTGGGTTGGGTTGGGTTGGGTTGGGTTGGGTTGGGTTGGGGGGTTATGTCCACAGGGTCTTGTTTTTCAGTAACAGCCCTATTTGGCCTAGATGTTTTCCTGCTGAAGTTTGTGGAGGTTTTATAGCTGGTATTAGCCTGATTTTGCACTGCACTTGTACCAGTGGTAAAGCTTCATCAGATTTCAGTATAGGCCAAAGCTGAGGTGCTTTGTAAATCCTGTTTATCTGTAAACATTAAAGAGGATGAAACAGTCTGCAGTGAACCATATATATGGAAGCTAATCTGTGGTTTTTGTTCTAGTGTCCAGCTGAAGTATGCAGCACAGGACAGACCCTGGCAACATCTTCAGCTCATTTCAGGGAGAGAAAGGTGCCAGTCGTGCAGTTCATGCTGAAACATCCTAAGCGCTGTCAGACGCTTGTGGCTGCAGGGTTTGGACCTGGGCACGTCTTTAATTCCAGAGGTGTGAAATAATACCTTCAGTCAACTTGATGAGCATTTTTCTTCTGAAGTTTAGCCTTCAAACCCACAAATCTCAGCAGCAAGTACCACACAAATCTTTGACGTAAAATCGGGCAGCAGGTCTTACCTGCTGCTTTTAATTCTCTTTTAATCTTTGCTGAGCTGCTTTTCTTTAAATTGCTGCTACAACTACTTAATTTCCTTCCCCAGCATTACCAGCTGTTGGGGTTTGTGGTGGCTTTTTTTTAATTTAATTGTTTCTTCTTGCTTGAATGGTGGAAGATAATAGCTACCCTGTGGCTAGCTGGAACGGCTTCCCCAAAATGGATCAGATCACAGCTTCTGAACAGGTCTCATTTCTTTAAACTGCTTAGCAGTAGTGTTACAGAAAGCTGAAAGTCTTCCAAGTCAGGATTAATGTGCCATGGCCGTGGAGTGAGCAGAGGGCAGGTATTAATAACTCAGCATTAGCATAGTCATAGATTGAAGTACTTTGGATTCCTGTCTTCGGAGTACTGTCTAAGAAGGTTTCAGGTACAGGAGAACGAAGAGAAGGCGTTGGGGAACAGAGACCAAAGGGCTGTAACACTCTGGATGAAATTCTTTAACTGAACTTCTGGATCCAAAGGCCAGAACTGCCTTTGCTTAGTGCCTCACTAATCCTGAAAGCACCAAAGTTTGCTGGGTGCCCCTCGCTTAACATTAAGGATCCTGAACAGTCATTCCACATCAGCACACTCTGAACTAGGTTTCTGGGCTCTGAACTCCTGCCTAATAACAATCATTAGCCAAAAACTAGGGTCTTCTGGGACCCCTAATTGGTTTAAGTCCCTCACAAAATCTAGTCATTGCTGCTTTCTTTTTAAAATGCGTTCGTAGTGCTTATAACAGCCTGATGGCCAGCGAACTCAGTAGAGAAAAGGGAGCCTCGAATTTTAGATCCTTGTTAGACTAAGGATTTCCAAACCTTCAGATCCATATTCTCAGAAAAGTGTGCTACTGTTGGCTAATTCTGATGCTTTTGGGTTTTCTTGATTTTTTGCATTACTCAAAAATTTTTTTTCTCCCCTTCCAAAACAAAAGAAATCATAATTATCTAGTGCTTTGCTCAGGCAGTGGGTTTGGTTGGTTAATTGGTTTTGGTTTTTCTTTTTTTTTTTCTTTTTGTTTGTTTGCTTGGTTTTGTTCTTGTGGAAGTGAAAGCAGGATTAACAAAATGAAGAACAGAGAAAATACTAGAGGATTTGCTACAAAAGGCAAGTAGTATCAGGAGCTATGAGTTATGTAGGGAGAGTGGTTTCTAACTAATGCAAATCTCTACAGTTCAGGAAAGAAAAGAAAGGGGAAAAAAGATAAAATGGGAAAACATAAGCAAAAGAAAACAAATCTTGCAGTGGAGGTTATTTTAGTCTTGTTTCTATCAATGCTGTCCTAATATTTTTTTCACAGCATTAATTGCAGCCCTGGCAGAAGTTAGAACTTAATCACACAGTAAAAAGGGAGGTGAACTATGAGAGGAAACTGTCTTTAATCACACCACTATATGGAACATATAAACTCTGAATAACACAGATTTGTGACCTGTTACAGCTCACACAGTGGTGGCATCTCAACTGTTGTGAAAGCATCATGGCAACAGTAAAGGTAAACCTTGGATAAAAGCAGGGAACAAAAAATTTCAGTTCATCTTTAAAGAATTATCACAATCACAAGCATGTTTAAAAATTAAGCCTGAGCTCGATGAAGAATTTCAGATGCCTAAAGTGGCATTTCAGTAGAATCAGACTCTGTTGTTCAAACCCTTCAGGCTGGGCGGCTGAGCATGCAGGTGTTCTTCACCAGCAGATCCTAGTGCAGCATCTACCCTGCTTCAAATCTCACACTGAATGGAGAAAGAAATTGTAGATTACAGAAAAAAATGCCGTTGGGAACTGATTCCACACTCACAGTATTAGCCTCTCAGGAGTGCTTAGACCCGGATAGAAGCAGACTGCCTGTGTCTGTTCTTCCCTTGGCCCTGTGACTCATGTCCCTGGATCCCAGGCTCAGCTCCATGAAGAGCTGTAGGAAGCATTCACACTCCAACCTCCCACAGTGCTGTGGTGAGGGCATTTTCCCAGAGGTGGGAGAGTGAGTGGAAACTGTAGATGGGGGAATGTTTAAGGTGATAATGAGTGCTTTACCCACAAATATTTAGTGCAAAAACACATGTAGTACCTCTCCTTCCAGGAGTTGCACACACTGTAGGTGTCTGTCTGCCTAAACCTGGATTGTGATGGAAATATAGCCTGGAGATATGTGCTCATCCTCCTAGAGCAAGCACTTTGGAGCATGTTTGAAGAGCTAAAGCTAGATACCCAGAGGACTTTCAGGCTAAGTAGGTAAGTGCCTACAGGACTAGGCAGTATTTGAAAGCTGCATGTCTAGTTGCTGTCTAGGAGAAACGCACATGGCTTTGATTTAGATGTCTGTGTCTCAAATTAGATGGGATTTTGGCAGCTTGGTTCCTATCCAGAGTGAATGTAAAAAAATATTTTTGCCACCTGTTGGTGTGAAAAATTTTGTCAATACACACTTTCTACAGTAGATCAAAACTAAATTATTTCCTGCATTTATAACTAAGGCTAAGATGATAAACAAGAATAGGTACATAAATGATAAATGAATGCAATGCAGATCCTCAATAGTGCTTGATCTTCTGTGCCCAAAGGACTATAAGGTCAGGAACAGCTGCAGATATGAGTAAACGAGGAGCCAGGAGACTCACAATCACATCACAAGACCTGGACTTGTCCTGGAAAGCCACACAGGTCAAGCCTTGTAATTTCTTCTGAGAAATCTGTGTCTGTATGTGCATATAGAATTATTCCGGATCTCTCTAACCTAAATTACATTTCTAAGACTTCCCAAAGCACCCTATAAATTGGTTCATATTTTAGAATCTGTCTAAATTCTACTGCTGGTTAAATGTAATGCATTTATCTTCTGTGTAACATCCAGTAGCTCTGAAAACAACAATTTATATTAAGAGGTAAATACATGGACATAATGAGCAGGGAAGGAACAAGTAGCTATTAGAACTAAACCTGTCTTCTCCCCAGACATCTTTTCAGGAAATATTAAAGCTATTATTTCCAGTCTTCTTATTTCCAGATGTTAGACTCTATCTGACATGAACATGGTATTTTCATTAATGTTAATGGAACTTATGCAGATGCATCAAGTGAAAAATAGCCACTGAGTAATGAAAGCTGATGTAGATGTAATGAAAGTAACGTAGCAGAGTAAAAACAGGTGGCACCACAGAGATGGCTCAGCAAAGCCAATATTTAAATATGGATCTTCCATCTTCCCCAAAATGACAATATCCTAATCAATTATAGGAAATGCTAGGAACACTATTTATCTGTAAAGATGCAAAAGGACACAAATAGTTGGACAACTCATCAATTGTTTGGTCTGTCCCTTAACACTCATGTTTCCAACTATCCCCCAAAAGAAAAAAAAATCCTACTTTGAATGTATATGTTGCACTGTTTCTTTAACAAGAAAGCATCTGTAAGATGTTATTTCTCCCTTTCCCAATAAGAAAAATCATTTCTCTGTATGAGAATTAATTTTTTTATAAATATCCACTAATTTTCTTGGTATCTCTCTATATATAGTTTACATATATATACAGTGGATTTTTATCTGTCAAAACAAATTTAAGTTTTTTAGCTGTCTGAAATGCTAAATTGGCAAATGCTCAACACAAGCAAGCTTTTTTTGAGCTTGGTGTCTTAAGTACTGAATAAGCCAATATTTTTGGGCTGGATAGATTCTTTCTGAGATATTAGTAATTCGAAGGCCTCAAGATTCCTCTGCACACTTTCAAAGGGAAGCCAAATGACAAATTATATATAAAAGGAACTGTTCTGTATTCTGGTTGCTCTTTGTAACAGTGAAAATATCTCCATCTACCAACCCAGTATTTTTATTTGTAAATTAATTCTGCACTTAACCACATTCCCAAATGGGATGAATGGAACCAAAACCAAAATCAATCCTGTCTCTGTGAACTAAACATATGTTTTTTCTTTCCATTTCTTGTTCCAACTTTTCTGAAATGCTCCTGTGTTTATTGACTTTGCCTCTTTAGGCTGCAAAGTCATAATACAGAACTGAGTAGCCTGGAAGAAAGTGATGTTTTTCAGAGGAAGGTGAACAGGTACTGTAAAAAACAGGTCTTTATGCCTGAGTCAGATAAGGCTTTAAACTCTAGTCCAATTAGCAATTAAACTGGTGAAGTCCCAAACCTGTGTCCTGGCTCTCCTAACCTCGTGTTTCAAAACCCACTGCTCCCCTAGGGTTAATAACCTATCTGCATAGTGAGACAAGTGTGGGCTAGTTTAACTCAGGTAACTTCATTTTCTGTGTTTTCTAAATTAATCTTTCCAGAGCTATTCAGTCCATGCTTAGGTTGTGGATTAAGCCTACAATGTGTTTGACAGACATGATGGTGTAAGATACCCCATCTCCCTCTCTCGCTCCTGGCTGCTCATTCCCACCCTGTGCCTGGGACAGGCTTTAAAGAAAACCTTGAAAAAAATGTTAGAAAAAAAAAAAACAAAAACCACCAACTAGATTTGTTCCTGGTCTGATTGACAGAGCAGGCACACAAATGCTGGGGCTGACACCCTGGGCAGTCACAGCAAGGAGGGAAGGGCAACAGAAGGCAGCCTGGTAAGACCCGTTGCACTGAATCATTTGCTCTATAAACAGGGGCCTGGTTTCCCATTTCACAGGTGCTCGTCCATCCTTTCATAAATTGGCAAGTGACTCAGCAAACACTAAAAAAAGAAAAAGTGTTTGTAGATGTTTAAATGATCTTTTAGTAGGCAACAGGCAGATGGACTCTGCCTACCACTGGCAGTGAGGGTCAGTATGTTAGCGATGGCTAAGAACAGCTGGCTGGAAAGCTTTGTAGTTCTCTGCTCCTTCCCTGCTCTACACCATCACTGGCTGCAGGATCGCCTGTACATTAACACAGCAATTAGCTGAGGAACAGCAGCTGGCTAACATCAGTTATTTTGGAACACTAATAGTTTCATTGGGTAAATGATTAGCAGCATTCACAATAAATTGGAATTTCTTTTTGCATCTAAGTTACAAATGCTGTCTTGGATAATACATGCCTAAATCACCTATTTTGGCAAGTCAGGGCTCTGACCCACATTTCAGAAGTAATGTGGAGTATTTTCCCCAAACATCAGTCATATCGGCTTGACATTTCATTCTTGTTTTTTATAATACACTTCACTTTGTACACCATTATACCAATCACTTCAGCATTCTATTTTCAAGCCTGTGTTTTCAAGAATAGCAAAAAATATTACTCAATTGCTTTATAGTACAGGTAGTAATAATTAAAAAGGACTTCTAAGTAGATCCATGGAATGTCTGTTCTGATGTTAGTGTTCAAAAGTTGTGTGATGTTGTTTTTGTGTGTGGACGCATACTGTGTTATGGGAAGGTTACAGGGCAATATGGGTGATAATACTTGGAACCTGTGATTCACATCATTTGAATCATTGAAGCTACATAAATACTAGGTCATATTGAGAGAATTTCTGAAAATCCCTTAACTTTTTGTGTCCTCTCGTGGCCATAAGGCTGTAAGTCTTCATGTCATCTCAACTATCATCAGACACATGGCATCTAGGGCAGTGGGAGAGCTATGGCAGTGCAAATAAAAAGCCTCATGTTATTGAAAACACTTTTTCTATAATCTGCGAAATCTGTAAATCCAACCATAAATAACTGCTCTCCATCTGGCAAAGTCCTAATGCCCTCTCATTGTTGAGTAGGACCCTTCTGAGCCCTAAAAAGAAGTTTAACTTAAGCAAACCTTGTTGGTTCTTCAGTTGTAATGGAGAGAGACAGGCACTTCCAAAAGGTATCTGATGTCATATGTTCTAGACACCTAAGTCTAGGCAGCTGGCTTAGACTAGACCCCTCATGTTCAGAAAGCTGTATTTAGGTGGAACAAGTCTCACCCTTTAAACTGATTTTCAAAGATGAACTTTCATACAATTTTTCAGTAGAATCATAGAATAACTTAGGTTGGAAGGGGCCTTCAGAGGTCATCTAGTACAAGTCCCTGCTCAAAGCAGGTCCAATCAGATCAGGTTGCTCAGGGCTGTGTCCAGCTAAGTCTTGAACAACTCCAAAGATGGAGATCCCACAACCTCTCTGGGACACTCTTCCAGTACTTCACCACCTTCATGGTAAAAAAAAAAATCCTAATATGTAATTGGAATTTCCCATGATTCAACTTGTGTTCATTGCCTTCTATCCTATCACCGTACAACTCCAAAAAGTCTTGCTCCATCTTCTCTGTATACTCCAATCAGTTGAAAACAGCAATGAGGTCTTTACCTTCTCCAGGCTGAACAAACACAAGTGTCAGCCTCTCGTCATATGTCTTGTGCTCCAGCTCCCTGACCATCTTGGTTATCTCTGTTGGACTCATTACGGTATGTCTGTGTCTTTCATGTACTGGGGAGGCCAAAACTGGACACAGAAATCTAGATGTGTCTCACAGATGTGGAATAGAGGGGAAATATCGCTGAACCTGCTGCCTACAGTCTTACTAATACAGGCTTCACCCTTGCTAGTACACTTTTGCTGATAATGATATGACAGGCAAGCTAGAGTTGTACAAGCTTAGACCATGGGAGACAATTTAGTCACGAGATGATCATAAAGGTCTTGGTATCTATGGCATATCTCTAGAAGGCTGTGTGAAGGCTGCTAAGAGGGTAATTCCTGGAAACAAAGTGAAATTCAAGGAGGTAAAAAGAGCAAACAAATAATAAGCAAAGAAACTAACCCATTTTTCTGCTACTAGGTTTATTTTTTAACCATGTTGTTTTTGTGACTCAGCAATCTGCTATGTAAACAAAGCTGAGGAGTATAATTAACTGTGGTACAGCACAGAAACAAGGAGCAGTTGAGGGGGAGGTATAGGTTTTCTTTAACATTTTTCCTATTGGAAAAAATATCAGTGCAACTATACCCGAAGGAAAATAAGTCTATACTATTATAGCCTGAATTTGTTAGTTCAGGATCCATAGCTCCCCTGGAAAATATTTATTGTTTCACAAATGAAAAGAGATTGAAAACCACAGAATTCGTAGAGAAGGACAAGAGGAGACAATTTCTCCAGTGAAGTGGTTAAAGAAGAATGAGCCGTTCCAGTTAAGTCAAATAGAGAATACATAGACAATGCACCATATGCTTGGCAAGGTGCTTTTCATCAGATCCTGTTAGACTTACCAAATTTCATTGGCTTGCAATTTCTCTGAGATACACGGAAAACAGTTTAGCGTCCCAATAGAAGCTAAATCCCAATAGATACTCCCTTATCTAACCTAACTGTAGGGGTTGCATTTGCAGCTGTGACTAAAGTACTTCTGATGGAAGAAGAATGAGATTCCCACTATATACCAAACTGTATAATAGTCATTTGTTTTATGAGGACCTTTATCTGGAATGTGGAGTCCTCAGCTTTGGATGGACCTTTAGCTTGATTTATAGTTCTAATTATATTTAAATATAGAAGTATAAATATAAGATTATTATAATAGTTACAATTATTACATCATAAAATGTTGGACAATTATAGTTGCTAGTAACATGAACTATACGCTTTTTGAATTCCTGAAAATCAAGTCCATAGTAGTACTTCCAAAAAAATATCACCTTTCGAATACAACTCCAAAGATTTTGCTTTTAATGTTGATCTGGAACAACATTGTCATGCAGCAAACCAACAAACTCCTTTATCTATACATTTCTTCCTTCCTCCCCCTAATCCTTTTTAAGGAGGCTACTGCTGTCACTAGAGAAGGTTATTATGGCTGTTGTGGTTTAGCCCCTGTCGGCAACCAAGCACCACACAGCCGCTTTCTCACCCTCCCCCCCGGGTTGGATGGGGGAGAGAATCAGAAGGGCAAAAGTAAGAAAACTNGAAGAAAAAAAATTATGCAACCGCTTACCACCCACCAACTGATGCCCAGCCAGTCCCCGAGCAGCAATCGCTGCCCCCCGGCCAACTCCCCCCAGTTTATATACTGAGCATGACATCGTATGGTATGGAATAGCCCTTTGGTCAGTTTGGGTCAGCTGTCCTGGCTGTGCCCCCTCCCAGCTTCTTGTGCACCTGGCAGAGCATGGGAAGCTGAAAAAAAAAAGTCCTTGACGAGTGTAAGCGCTACTTAACAACAACTAAAACATCAGTGTGTTATCAGCATTCTTCTCATACTAAATCCAAAACACAGCACTATGCCCGTTACTAGGAAGAAAATTAACTGTATCCCAGCTGAAACCAGGACAATGGCAAAAACAATTAGGTCCTCAATGAAGAAACAATTTACTTCATATCTTAGCAGTTTCTCAAATACAAAGGAATTTGGGAGATCTACAGATTTATAGCAAAGCAAGAAGACAAAGAAAAGGGCACTATATCAATATATTAAAACCAGAACATTTGTCACTGACAAAATTTAAATTAATATTTACAGAGGATGAGATAAAGAGAAGGAAGAGTTGATTCATTTGCTGTCCACCAATGAAGTAAAATTCATTATGGAGTCTTGTCTCACCTTAGTTTAGGCTGGCTGATTGCATTTAATGTTAAACTGAAAGTGCAGACATGTGAATGCCTGATGTCTTTTATATGCAGAAATCGTGGTGAACATACCCTACAGTAAGAAGCCAGAACGTATGGAACGTGTCCTTCCACTGAGTGGCTCAGCCATGTATCCATTGGAGGAAGAATCAAGCCCTCTCCTCCAGTAATAAAATAGCTAGCAAGTTCATCATGGCTCACAGCTCCACTGAAATGGAGCTGGGGAGAAGCCAGACTGGGAGGGTGAGTGTGTATTCCCTCTAGCTCCACAACACCACAGGAAAGATTTCATGTCTCTGATGACCACTTACAGGAAGAGAACAAAGAGAGATGCCCAGACTGACAATTTAAAAATGTGTAGGTCAAGACTAGAAACTTCAGGATTCATGTGGCTTTGCATGTTCAACACTTCTGATTGACAAAGTCAGGCCAAAGGTACAGCAAGCATACTATCTTTTCTTCAACAGTGAAAAGCAGCAAATTTTGAAGGAAAGACTATAAGCAACAGGATAAATATAAAATAATCTCTTCCTTCATATGACTTCCCAGCTAGGGTAATCTCACTGAAGAATATAACTCATGGAGAAAACAGTACACCTGAAACTGGAAGTTCTCCAGGGTTTAGACTATTTCCCTAATCAGTCTGGGAAGGCTAGAACCTGTAACTTACAGTAAAAACACTCACATATTTCTGATGAAACAAACATTTCCAGAAAACAACAATCCAGAGCTCTACATGTTCTCTAGCTCTTTCCTCCGACACTACAGAATATATAAAGGGAAATGATAAACCCAAATTTTAAAAAATTCCATTTTGTACCCATGATCTTCAATAATCCATCTGAAAAAGAGAGAAGATTCAAGACCCCACACCTAAGCTCCCTCTGCAACACCAAACCAAAAATGACAGACTTTACCAAGGAAGAAAAAGAAGTCTCTTTGCCTCATTGTTGATTGAAAGGAATAGGTAGAGAACAGTGATTATAAAGGAAAATCATTAAGAGATGCCAAGCTCCATTCAATTCTCTGTCTGTCCAGTGTATTATTGACACACTAGGGAGCGAAGTTTTTCTTCTTCCAGTGAAACGTCCAGACTTTTCCTTCACTGGAACTCTTATAAAAAAATCTTTCCATCTAACTGTTTTATGCCGAACTGCAGAATGCAAACAGTAACCGCTTGATTATGAGACAAAACTAAATTAGCTGTATCTTACCATCTTAACATTTTTTTCCTGCAAATCTGTTTGTAAGGAAATGAAATCTGTCAACAGCACCTCTGGTATTACTCACTGTCATGAACTTAACACTGAAAAGGTAATTTGGTCTATAGAATTTAGATTTTTAATTATATGATATTACAGAAAAGTAGATCTGCATTTACAGAATTATAGTGTTTCCAGGTTGTTTTCACTTGTTCTTAGTATTATGGCATAAAAATAAGATTCTGCCCTAAAAAAATACAAAATATTCACTGCTTTGACCACTTGTGAATTTATTTAACATTACCATTTCATGTCACATTATATTTAGGCAATTTAAATACTATATGAAATATGGGCAATCAAATGCAATGTTGGCTGGTCCTAGCCCATGTAACATTGCACTCACTGCACTCTGGACTGCTTCTAATTTTTGCGGTGTTAGGTGTCTATTTGTAAGAAGTGACTGCCAGAGTTGTCCATCAGAGGAAGGAGGGAAACAGGATCAGAGGATGCGAATTTGATGGGATGCAAAGCAGAGGATGCCAATTGACTGAGAAACTTCTTTCCAGGGACTCATGATGACCTTGTAATTTCCAGCACTAGAAGGTCACGGGTTATTTTAAAACATTTAACTTTCCAGTTAAATTCTGTTTTGGCCTTTAACTCTTTCTTGTTACTGTTGTATATGAGAATTTCCTTTCCTTTCACCAGCGTAACTTCTCATGTGCTGAATTACATGTGGATTTATATCCTCTTCTCAACCCCCTGTCATTTGTGAGATGTGAAGAAAGGCTAAGCAAAACAGGTCTGTCTAACATGGCAGGTTCAATGTTCAGTGAGCGAGCAGTATTTTCCAAGACTGAAGTCATAAAACCTAGGTTAGTCCTTTCAGCACAAAGTCTGACGTACCTGCCGAGGTCACTAATGTGATACCCTGCTGTGTCAATTCAGACTGAAGAGATTATTGTGACAGCAGATTTAGCTTGTTCTGGACATGTAACTGAAATCTTACATCCTCCTGTTGTTATGTGTGAGTCTGATCAACAATGTAGACTCAAAGGATTTGTCTGACAGCCAGGGTTGCTAAAAAATGTAATCCTGATGAATTCAGTCTGCTTTTTTAAAGATGTTCTCTGCAGCCAGCTGTACTCAGTCCTTGTTTAAAGCAATCATTTCAGTAAGTTACGGTCAGCTTCTTTGCACATGACAACCTGTTGGACTCATGTCTCAAGTTTAGACTTCTATTCCCACAACGCTTTTTGTATATAGCTGTTTCTGGTTTAAATGATCTGTCCTTGCCTTAAATATTTCATGTAACTCTTCTTGTCTCCATATGCAGCCTCTTATTAAATTAAACTCCTGCCACACAATTGTACTAATATCAAAGCCATTTCTCTGCTCCTGACAAAAATCCGCTTCTCTCTGTGCAACACAAAACTGGCTGTCAGTTCTCCCACTGACTCTTCCTCAGTTAATTCACTGGAAGTTTTAATTCTTGAACACTATTAGAGAAGCAATAAAAATCTCTTAAAATCCCCAAAACTGCCTGAAAATGCATGTCCTGCACAGCGACATCATCCTACTGCCATAACCCTTCATCTTCCATTCTTCACCAGGTTCTCTGTCACTGTCATTTCACATCTAAAATGATGCTGCAAGTTTTAGGAACGGAAACTTTGTTCTTTATCCATTTTTTGCAAACAGTAACTATAATAAAAATAAGGCAACTGTGGGACCTGGCTGTCTACTAATGCTCTTTTCCTGGAGACAACCTCTGGCCTTTTGTCTGAGTTCATATTTGCAACATGGGAGTAGTAAGTCTCTGAATGTTGCACTATTTCTCTCTAGAATATGTATCTCTGGCACTTCGGAGCTGACGCACAGTATCGGTCTTACGATCACCCTCTGCCGTCACATTCATTCCCTTCTATCTACCAGCAAAACTTTACAACACGAAGGTATTTTCAGGGTGGTCATGTGGAGTACAAGTAAACATATATACAGGGCCATCCAACTATGTGCCCGATCCTAATTTGAGGCACAGCAGACCAAAGCATACGCCATCTCAGAAGCTCACTCAATCCCAGAGCTCAGTATTTCTCCCAGATATGCTGAATTCCCTCTTGCCTGTTAGTGCACTCAGAGTTTTTCCCCTTCGGCTCACCCAGAAGGTGTTCCTGTTCAGCAGAAATTTTGGCATCAGTTTAAGCAGTTTTTCCCTGCTTGGAGAGGTGAGTGAAGCTTAACGCACATGCCCTGACACTCCTAGTCCCCTCAGCAGTCTGCTAGAGCTGAGAGGCAATGGAAGAAGTTTTGCTCACATCCCAGCAGCAAATTCAGTGCTGGGATCATAGCCCAACTTTGCTGATTCCAATTTGGTCAACTTTCAAGTGCTTTAATGTGCTTACGGTACTACCGCTCAGCATGTTAAGTCAGCACTAGCCTATCATTTCTATGTAGATGTGCTCAGTGTCCTAGGCTTTGTTAAAAGCTTATTTTGGAGACTGGCTTATTTTCAGGATTTCTCACATTAAATATTGGGAAACTCACTGATGGGAACCCAGGGCACTATGACCAAATTAGGAGAAAATTGGATCATGGCCAGACATCTTTATTCCTTTTCTCCCACTTAAAACCCTTTGCCCACTTCTGGAGAGAAGGACTTCATGAGCTTCAGGGGAAAAAAAAAACCCAACCAACCTAGCAGGAAAGTAAAAACCAGAAAGCAGCATTGGAATAAATTCTAATTTATATTTCCTTTGTGACATGTTTGGGGGGATTTATATTTCCTTTGTGGGATGAGGGATAAGAAAGAGTGGTGTATTGCATGAAGTTAATATAGGCACTCTCATAACTGTGGACCTGACTCTGCTTTATTTGTGAATGCTCGTACACATACAGCAGCGACCTGGGGAACCTCAGGCTGGATCTAAGGTTCATGTGGAATCAGTGAGGCAATAGAAACATCACATAGCCAGCCTTAACCAAACCATTTTCTGCGTGAGAAAAGAAGGTTTACAGAGCAAATGCAGCATATGTTGAGCTATAATTAGTTCCTCAACAGTTGGGCAGTTTTTTGAGAGAATTGCTACAATCTATAGTGCAATAGAGTACAGAGCATAATGTAATCAAAGATTATTCTTTAATTTACACAGTTCTCAGTGAGTATCAGGGCAAACAAGTTGAACATCTGGTAGCAGAGACATCTACCAATGAACTTGGAGCTGTATTTTAACTCATGCAGCTGTCCTAGCTAGCCAGATTAAAAGCTTTTGTTACTCTTGATGTCTGCAACATATGTGTAAGAGTCTGTGGGAAAAAATTGTCTCACATCATTTGCAAGCTCTTTTTGTGAAGGAAACTCTTCCTCTCATAAAATATGTATTCTTTCAGGCTAAAAATACAGCTTTGTAAGTCATGTTCACATGACCTATGTACTAAGAATGTGCCTATGACATCAGAATAGTAAATGTACTAGAAGGACTGACAAAAGAGTGATACCTGACTCTGCGCTGACAAAAGGGTTTTGTTTCCTTGTGAGCTTTTTTAGTATTTTTCCCCAAGGAATTGAAGCATCATATATTTCTTTCTATTCCTTGAAAATGTAATGTATTTCAACGTGATCCAGGTTATGTGCTTCCTACTGCCCCACCAGAAGTTAATGACCTTGCACAGTGTGTGTGTCAGCAAATAATTTGGAGGACAAATATAGTATGATTTATGCACATTGGACCCTTGCACTGGTTTTGCACAGGAGGACAAGATGATGGAATAATCATGAGACTGGTTCTTCCCCAGGCAGTGGAGGAATGTGTAACATAGTCCTGAATATACTGACCAGAGGAAAATGAGATGTTGTGTCTGCCACTGTGATCTGGGACATCTTGGTAGAACCAAATAGTACAGAATGGGGTTTATCCCACCCATTGCCTAGTGCAATGATTTTTCAGGGATGTGTGGTTGCACATCTGGGAAACCTATTCCTGATATACTTAAAAACTGCTCTAATTTTGTCTCTTTAAATTTTGAACAAGAGACATGAACAAACCGATATTAGAAGTCTGGCATTTTGAGCTTTCATCTCCCTACCAATACGGGGTTGCTTCTAACTGCACGATATTTTGTCCAGCCTGGTTGTAAATGAGACAATTCATTGGGCTGTAGACATTTGACTAGAGTGTCCTCATTACATTATTCTTATTTGTGATCGAAATGATTACTCTTTATAGAGTTAGCAGCCTCCAAAAATTGACTGCTATCCTGAACCACCTTATTACCGATATGTTATTTGTTCTGCAGTATGCATCAGCAGCTCCAAATGATTAGTCAGGATCCTACAGCTGTACGAATTATATAAACCCATAAAGGCAAAAATGGGTCCTCAAGTTTGTATTCTAAATCTAAGAAAGCTATAAGTAGTAATATACATAGTCACAGGGACTGTCAGGCAAAACATGTGTGATTGATAGGATTTTTAAAAAATCTTAACAAAGAGTCAGTCAGACACCCTGTCAGCATGCAAACACTCTACACTTCTCCTAAGATATGCCTTATTGATATGGGGTCTTATGTTATTCAGACACTACATTGATTTCCAGGCAAGATGGGGTCTTCAGTAATCAAGCTTTACACCTGAAATTCAAAATGAGTGGAATTTTACTTGGGACTGGGGTAGTAATGGCCTTGTTTACTAAATGCCTCTCTTGTGTTTATGGCACTGTAATTACATATTAAAAAAATAGAAAATTACTTTTTTGGGCTACCATTGCTGTGTTAAAGATCCCTCAAAGTCAGTGTGAATTTGTGCTTAGTACGTGCCATCTTGCGGCTCTTCAGAGCTCTTTGAGGAGTCATCAC